>JAPYYV010002521.1:0-20519 GCA_030522625.1 Copidosoma aretas
AGACAAAATCATAAATTTGAATGAAATAAATGAATTTAGATGTTTAAATTAGAGTTATGTATTTGAAAGAAGAGTATTGATACTTAATTTTATTATGTTCACAGGTGGAGGAAATCAGACGACCGGAGCTAATGGAGTGGCAAAGGGAGGGAGTGTCAGGTTGAAAAGCTTTGCCATCAGCGTCTCTCCCCTCCACACTCGCTCTCACCGAGTGTGCGCGACGTCAGCGCTCGCGGGAACTTAGACGAGCAGCCTAGAGAGTTCAGTTCTGCTACATCCGTGCTTTGGTTGACGTCGATATATACATATATATATATATACGTGTGCCGTTTTAGAGTAAAGAGGATATATTTAACGTATAGCTTGTATTAAATAAATAGAGTCTTTGTTGAGCAAATACTCTTGTACGTAAGTAATTATTTACCCTGTGTCCTGGTCCAAGCCCCAAACCTCTGACAATTATGTGCAATATATCTTTATCGCTTTAGGACATCGTTTAACACACATCATATATTTATATATGTAAAAACCTAAAATATATCTACCATTACATAGTAAAAAAAAAAGACATTTATTGTCAAGCAAAATATTAGCATCACACAATAGCACGAAAATAAAAAATTATTTTGAAAAGAATACCATTTATGTAGGGTTATATACTATTGTAATTGTAAAGGTTATGATAGGACTAGTATTCAGAACTAAAAATATATACGCCTTTACACGACCCCCTCCGCATGCCTTTTAATAATTTCATTTATAAATAACTTACTAATCATTTCAACTATTAACAGCATGTAATACGCATGAAACAGTACTCATACATATACATATATTAATTTAATACATTCAAAATAAATGCCTCACTTATGCTCACAGACTACACAATAATAATCAAACAACAAATTACAGTGTTAAATATTTCACGAATTTCTTGGAATAAAAATACCCGCTCAAAAATATTTCTTTTTTAAACAAAAACAAAACCGGGAAGTTTTATTCCCGTACATGTCACCTATGAGGACGAGAAGAAGGCTGAAGGTATACGCCGCACCGTTGTACACTGCATAACTCAATAGCCAAAAGATACAGCTAAAAACCGACAATCTTTAAAAGCAGATGAAGTCCTGCAAGGTCAATCAACCCAGAAACCAACCAGTGCCCTCCCTCAAAAATTATCGGCAAAAGTAACAGTAATAATGACGCCTGAGGAATGGACAAGGCTGATGATGACATTCGCCCCTACAAATAATTTCAATTACATGCCATTAGCTAATCATCGGAGTGACGAAAAAATCATATACATGGCCTTTGTTACCTATAGTAACGTAGAATCAACTATAAGAGCCCTCGACAAACTTAAAGATCACCAAAAGTGAAAATCAAGGTAAAACAGAGACGATGATACACCTATCCTGTGGAAATCTTATATATATAAAGCAGACCTTGAAGTGCACAGTCTCCTCTGCAAAACACAAGTAAATATGCAAAAGACATGCCCAATGTGTAAATGCAATGTCAGTCCAGTGAAATACGACTGGCACCATTAACTGTGCTTTAAGACTGGACTGGAAAGTATTCTGAAGCGTCTTGACCTCAGCTTTTGGATGGCATTAATTATTTTCACGATTTTTCCTTACATAACCTCGAAAAACGCTAGTTAAAATTGAAAAAGTTTTTTCGACATGATCTTCAATTATCTAATTTTTTTTGACCACACAGATCAAAAGATCAGGACTTTTTACATTGATATAGATTATAAAAAAATAGGTGTTTTTCATTTTTCACGAATAATTAAATGCGAAGCAAAATGAAATTTTACTTGTCATTTTTCGAGGTTATGTAAGGAAAAATAGTGAAAAAAATTAGTGCTATTCGAAAGCTAAGGTCAAGATGCTTTAGAATATATATCGTTGTTATTTTTTTATTTGTTTTTTGAGTCAAAATGTTGTGCTTAGCACTTGAGCGGGCCACTTGCGGTGGCGCTGGGGCCGTTGAGGCGAATCTCCCCGCATGTACAATAAAAAAAAAAATGCAATTATCCATAGCTAATCCTATAACATTCCTTTTTCTTTTCTTAATGCACAACCTTAAATACATGTAATATATTAATTATGTATCATTTATTATAATATAATATATTATATTATCTTCATTACATTCGAAATCTATTGCAAAATTGCACGTGAAAAAAAATCCAGTTAACACCACTAATATAATTACTATATTGTATTTATTATCACGATAATTAATATGTTAATTAAGGATTGATTCTAATGAAATTTTATACATTCGCTGAGGATGGCGATAGTTTTAAGATAGAGAGGCTGTTAGGTTACGACATTTATATATAATTTTTGTATAAATTTATTTTTTTCCGATGATAAAATTTTAAGTCTCCTAAAAGATCCTACCAAGTCGTCCCCTAACAAAGCTGACTCTGTACTTCGTGGTTCTTGGAAGTATTAGGTGTAAACCGAAGCGAGCTACGGAGTCAAGACTCAGCAAGTCGCAAAAAAAAAGACTAAAACTTCACGTAAGTTGCATTCTTTTGCTCACTAAAAGTTGTATGTAGTATAGTGAGAGTTTCAGTTCTCGTTTATCACACTATAATAAAGAAAAAACCACAGTATTTAAAAGAATATTCGTTATTTTTCCTGAATTTTAATCAGGGCAAGGAACATATGGGATATTGTCAAAGTCCCATGAGAAGATAAAACAAATTTTATGAAAAAAATATCAGTTATTTATCCTGATTCATAACTAGGGCAAGGAATATATTAGGTATTGCCCAAGTCTATTGAGATAAGATCAATGTATAGCTAAATAAATTAGAAGAAAATATACTATTACAATACTCCCTCTATCGCTCTCTCGTCCTTCCTTAACAAGTAAAATAACCAGGTAGCTGTACATACTGCTAGACCCGCGGTCCGTCAGGGAGCGCAAGATCCAAATTGACAAACTTCCAATTTTTACTGGAAGTCACAGTTAAATGATTACAACTGATTCTTTAACGCTAGACGTGGACAAGAAATAATTAACTCATTAAATATTTTATCTGTAGTCCTCGCCATATATTTTATGTACTACAAAAAAAATGTCCTCTATCTACGGATCAGAAATACAAAATTCGTTTTTATTTCTGTGTACGTTAAAATATTTGTAAGGATGTAAAAAAATTATAAATAATTTTTTTATCATGCAATGTAAAATATTTGGAAGGAACTCTATTTTGACTTGTAACCGAACTATATTTTCTAGTTTTAATCATTATTAAAACTACTTTGTAAAAAAAAAACGTTATCTTCCAAGTCGCATATTGATGAGGTGATCTATGGTTGGCCACAAGATAAAAAGGTTTCATATTTATAAAATATTTATGTTTTTACGTAGACGTTTAATTTTTTAGTCATAGTTAAGAATTCTGAAAGTGAAAAAAATCAATTTCTGCATTGAATATACAGTCTTAAAAAACTGTGTTTTTTATTGTTCTTTAGTTTTTACTTCCGATTAAATGTTGAGCTTTAGTTTTTTGAAGTTTCTAATTTTGAAATTGTATAATTTTCATTTCTAATATATTTACGTACGTTTTGCCTTTTTTTTTGAACATGAAATATTTCGGAATTTTTCTAAATTTTATTTGAATAAATAGAGAAAAGAAAATTAATGATTAACAGAATAAAACTGTAAAACTGGAAGAGATTCAATACTTTATGCTTAACAACACAACGGCATCTGTAAAAACAATAAAACCTGTCATATGGTAAAGTTCAAAAACATTTCCTTGAGAATACATTAGTTATTTCTTTACATTGATTTATTTCTGTTAAAGATGATCCACAATGTTGAATTGATAATTTTAATCGATGTCTTAAGCCATTTCAGGAGTTATCTTGTGCTAAGCATAAGAGAATGTATGTGAGACTTCCATTATTAGATTGAAATTTTACATATTTAAATTTTTATGACCAATTTATAATAAAATCAACCATTTAAATACCTAACAGTTTAGTAAATAAATCCTTAATATTTTATTGTATCTTTAGTATGTTCTCTGTTGTATGTAAGTATATAGAAAACAACTGTTATCATTCGCAAGACATCCAATTGTACTGGGTCCATTGCAATATACTTTGATCACTATTTTAAATTTTCTCCTTGTTCAGGATCGAGCTTGAGTATACTGTATGGTTAAGTTTGATTGAGCCAGATTAGGATAAGGATATGGATCAGCTTCGATATTGAGGCACGCAGAGATGCTTCGGTACAACACAAAACTCTTATATGATAAGTATTCCTATATACCATCCCAATAATACACTAGTAAGAAATATGTTAATACTTCACATGGGAGCACTAAACAGTGTGAGGGAGAGTATCGTTGCTAATAAATAACAACAATAGTGTAGTTATAAATAGTAAATAGTGTCAGGCACATATGTGTAAGAGCTAACAAAGCAAATAAGAATTGAGCCTAGTGTTGCTGGCTGACGCTACGTGTCTGTACAAGCAAAGAAAGCGAACTGACTGCTGCAGTAACTACATAGCGCAAAAGAAAGCAAACGTGTGATTGGTCGACTTACATAGCCAATACACTCGCGCTATTTGCTTAACTCGGACAACTAAACTAGCCACATGATATCAATCAACCTTATGATTTAAACCATAAATATAATCTAGAACACAATAATTAATAGAATTATATTGATGTTGATCAGCCTTGTTGGTAATTTGTCATCACCAATTTTTGATGTAATGACTCCATAACCGGTTATTATTTGCAAATAACTACTTTATAAACTCATTTTTGCACAAACAGTTGCATCTAACTTATTACACGTGGAATGTTTTTGGAAATTTTTCAGGTGACATCAGAAATTTTTTGAAGAGTAAGAAATGATTTGAAAAATTGAATTTTAACAAAAAGCAAAGATGATACTATTTTTTTAAATGTATATTTCAATCAAAAATATTCACTTATACAATGTTCTAAAATTTGATGAATAAATGTGTTTCCAACTCAAAAATGTAAACTTATTTCTTTCTCAAACATCCTAGCACTGTAGCATATCAAAATAGAACTCCACTTATAGTACAAATATAGTGCAGTAGGGGAGAGCCACCATAAGAATCGTGTTTTATCAAGAAATTTAAATATCTTTTGGCGTTTTTAGTTTTAATAATTTATGTTTCAATACTTCTAAAGTGCACTTTGATAGTGCACTTTTATTAAATATTTTTATTGAATATGTATACTAGTGGAACTTCACCCCTCTGCGCGCAAACTTTCATGCCTCTGTAAAGACTTTAGAGTGCAATACTAGATTTTTGGGAAAAGTTTTTTAATGATCATTCATGTTTGAATCTTAATCCAATAAATCTTTAACAAAAAGTGCACTGTAATGCATAAGTCTCAAAATATCATCAAACAAAATTCAAGACGTTAATATATACCGCAATTGCTAAGCTTAATGAAAATATTTTTTAAGTTAATTCACAAAAAAACTTCTTTTCTTGTATTATTACTTATTTTTAGGGTGTGAGAAATCCACTACAATGCATTAGTATGTAATGGAATGATTTTTTCTGATTGCAAGAAACTAATAATTGTATTTAAACTATACATTTTTTTTTAGTCCTTATCGAATCTTTTGCTAATTCATAATTTGTTTACTTTGATATGCTCAGTATATTCTATCCATACTCTAGTGGATCTAAAATGTATTTTTAATACGCCATTCGGTTTGCAATGCTCGATCTTCTAGGCCTATATACACAACGTTGCTTTTATATTTTTCATTAGTTATTTTTTACCACTAATACATATTTTTTTGCTCTATTTCTTGTTGTAGAGTGTAAAAAAGTAACTTTTATACATTGTTATGCAAGAAAATGAGTATTCATTAATAAATTTAATAATGTAAACAAATTTTATTGATAGCATAGGCAGGCATTGCCTCCATCTTACTTCGAAATGAGATGACAAGTCTTAGGACTTCGAAATTATTTTTAAATTTAAGTATAATTGAAATTATCGTATTGGAATTACAGTCTGATAAAACAAAATTAAATATTCTGGGTAATGATTTCCGTCAAATTCTTTCTACTGTGACAAATGCAAATATAATTAAAATAATTGAAGAAACAATCAAATTTTTCTAATTATGTCCACTACTCAAAATTTTAAAATTGAAAATTAATGGTAGTTCAATCAATAAAAACTTTTCATCGTTGCAGTTGGAAATGATGTTTGTACCGAATTTTTTAGCGATAGTTATGATTCTTCGATAAACAACGCCATATTAACGTCTTACAATAAATTTACATTTTTGTAAAATAATAAAATTTTTAGCTCAATGACTTGAGTAACTACAACATATCACAGTGTCGATCATGCATCTCATAAAGGTATTAATGAGACTGATGATACCATATGCATGAATTTTCGTACAGAATATTTAAATTCCATTAGAAAAGGACTACCACCTCACGGACTGAAGTACAATGATAAAGCAGAAATTATGTTTAATGAAAAAAATATGAAACAGAGTGTTTATTCTGAGAATAAATTTAAATACCGGTAGTTCATTGTCTTTATCGTTTATTTTATATAGAAAACGATCTCTTTTACAGTAAAAATTTACTATAACTATTAGTAACTCCCATGGTCAAAGTTTCGATAAATTAGGTTTGTACTTAAAAAAGCCATTGTTTACGCACGTTCAATTGTATGGTGTATTATCTAGATGTAAAATTTCAAAGCATGTTTCCATCAAATATTAGTTAGAAAATTCTTCAGAAATAATAGCACTATAAAATTACTCATATTTTACATATAAAAGTAAGACGTCTGAATTTACATAAAAAAATACATACACATGGAATGCATGGCAGGTCTACCTCCGATTAACGCGTTTGGGTAGCGCAAGATGACTTAAAGTAATCACATAGGTATTTAAAACTTTCAAATAATAATGTTTGAAGTATTTATTTTTATTTAATATTTGAGACTATGAATTTTTGCTCATAAGAGATATTATTTTATCGTAATTATAAACATTTTTTGAAAATTACTCTCATTCTATAAACACAACATGTTATGAAAACCTAAAAAAATTGTTTTGGCTCGATACTATAGTTGTTCCTGTTAATAAATTTATCACATTAGAATATATATACACATATAAGAGACTTGAATAACCACCACAACTATAATTACAGCAAGTTCTAAATTTCTCATTATAATACGGAGGCTGTAGAAGACTAAACGGGTGTAAGGAAATTGTAGAAAATGTCACATGTTACGTGGCTATAGATAATAAGATGGCTGTGAGGTAGCCAATGAAAATCTAGGGGTCCATTGGGGGTGTAGGGAGTCAACAGTGGATTCTGGGGGGGGGGGGGCAGTAGAAAGGGGGCACAGAAAAAAATAAGGGGGCTACAAGGAGACAGTCGGAAGAATCAAAAAATTAAAATTAACATATAATAAAACAGAATTTTCCCTTATTTTGTGGGGTGGCATGAAAGGGCTGTAAGGTGTCTGTGGAGGCAGAATATAAAATGTAAGGGGCAAGGGGCAGCAAGGGGGCAGCCATGGGTGGGCGAAGGGGGCAAACTTGCCACACAAAGAGGACGAATTAAGCATATTTTCCCTGATCTTGTGGGGGCTGCTGAGCGGCATGAAGGACTATGAGGGGGGGGGGGTGAGAAAAGTCAATGTGAGCTATTTTATTGGCCCCACATAAATAAACTATATATTATAGAAAGATGTATACGTGCATCTTTATACATTATATTGCGATTTTGAAAGAGCTATTCCGCAGTTTCCGACCACAACCACTCCTTGATTAAACCGTGACATGACATAACCAGTGTTGCTCCACATCCCTGTTTTGCCACCTATTGTTTTTCCTGTGAATTTTCCAGGATAACAAATTCTTGTCCTTATACACCTCCTTTATAAATTCTTGATGTTTTTATTTTAAGGTTATTTTAAGGTCGCGCTCATTAAGTCGCCCTTACACACACCATAATACGCTTTTCCACAGCCGAACAAAATTGTGTCAAATTCTGTTACTTTCTTTGTAATATAAATACACTCGCATTAGTTTGTTTCCCATAGCGCTTTTTCTACGCCCAAAGTTTTTTTCGTGTGATTATTATAGTAAAAACATTCATTGAAAAAGTCATCTTAATGGATTACATTTTTATTCACCAGTTTTTCAAGGAACAATCTATTATAGAGACCAAAGTAATTGGTTCATAAAACAAATAATAAAAGATTGTGTTATTACCACCCTAATATTCATTTATTTATCATTAATTTTCGATGGTTTTAATCCGAAATGTTCCAACCATCCACGTATTTTTATACGGTATAAGAAATAACCTTTTTTTTTACACAACCGTAACGATAACAATTATATTTTTAATTAGTAACAATAATTCAACGATTGATTACATCAATGTAAAATAAAGAGAATTTTTTTTTATTTATATATTTACTGTTATCAAAGAGAATGAAATTCTAATAAAATGTGACAGATAAAAACTCATTAGTTTAGAGAAAAAGTGTTTTTCTTTGTTAACTGATTAGGAGGGTTGTCTATACTGTTTCTTATAGGCGCGATATATACTTATTTTGAACCGATAAGTACCATGGGCCATTTTTTGTTGCGTATCAAAACTTTTTATTGATTTGAAAAGCATAACAGTTATTTTTGAACTTGTGAAAATTCTTACATTTTGCATTATTTGAATAACTGTACCAAATCACGATATTCAATTTCGATTCTATTAAGAAGATATAAAAAGCTTTGTTTACAATATCACACTGAATTAGATAATCTATTAATTCCCGGCGACCTATTTATCCGCTACTAAGCCCGGCGTGCCGCTACGCTGCAGAGCATCCGAGTGAATGATTGCGACAAAATTTTTTAATAACAAAGACTAGAGAACTGGTGTGTTTTCTGAGTTATTTTTTTTCGATAATAAGTGGTGCACTGAGTATGCGTGCAAGAAAGTTTTTTTTTATAATAATTTATTGCAATTTTAAGTCACATTCAAACCGATGTTACGTGGTTAGACGCTAGAACTTTTGAATATTCTATGCTTTGTTCGGTTGTATAACAGTGTGCAAAGATCAGCACTAACTTAATTATCTGTAACACCGTATATTACTGATTATGTAAGGTAGTTGACCCAATTACCGATAGGTACCCAATTCCTGATAATTTCCACTAAAATTGGAATTTATAAAAATATTGGCCTGTAATCAAGTGTAAAAAGGATGCCCTATAACAAAATAGGTATTATTATTGATTTTTAAGTGATACGATGATTATTGTTTGATAGTATATGTCAAAAAAATATAAAAGTTCAGTCGAAGTCGGAGATTCTACCGTTTGCTTAACTATTGAGGTACGATGATACCCTGAAGTCTATGATAAATAAAATATAATATAGAAGGTTTTTTTATTGTATAAGACATACAGGACCAATAATTGGCTTAGATTGGCAAGTCTAAAAAAGTAAAACACGATTTTTTTATTTGATGTTTATTTAATTTGATTATCAGCTATCTGGGTCGTACTTCAACAGCTTTACCTAATTCCTGATAATCATTTTACTTTGATAAATAATATTTATTATTGCACATAAACTCTTACCAAGCATTTTTTCATTCACACGATTTCGTATCTCCAGAAATTATTTAATCAAAAAGATCAAATTGTTTGTATTATTAGTGTATGTATCAGTTACATGACCATAGCCTAAAACTTGAAGCTCAATATTTTCCTTCTACATTATACGATGTACGGCAAGTAAATGAACTTATTCGTGATTATATGGTTGGAAATATTTAATAAGAAATGAATAGTTAACATAAAAGTGCTAATATTATGCGCTCACTTGCTAAAATTTACTTTATATAAGCTATCAGGAATTGGGTCCTGCAGTTATTGGTAATTGGGGCAGCTCTTAGATAAGATCCCTCTAATCTGGGAAAAAATTTTTCATAACAAAGTTACCATTTTAGTTCTTGTTCATAGAAACTCTGCCTCAAAGTATATCACCAATAGACATTACTAAGGCTGTAATGATAATATTAAGAATTACATGAAAGTAAAACCAACTAAAATTATCAATAGAAGCTGTAATAATTACAGAATAAATAATTGTGGTAGTAGCATTCAATTCAAGAAAATTGAATCGTAACCCAAATTTATTACTTATTTAAAACTTTGATTCTAGACGTTCAGTAGTTGTATGTGGAATATTTTTTAATTTTTTGAGTCCGTTGTTGTCTACACTGTTTTAACAATTTAGTTTTACATTTTATATATAAGTACAGAAATAAAATATTGGCAAACGATATCAACGAAGTAATAAAGGAACGAATAAAGCAACGAAGGAATAAGATCAACGTCTTTTTTTGTAAGTGAAAACTATCGATGCATTCACTTTCTGAAACGATCTTACAGAAATTAAACCATATCTTTTATAAATAGCCACTTTAAAGTACCGTAAAAGGAGCAACAGTATACTGCTGAAATATAGCAGTGTTTGAAGATTTTAATAAAGTCATGCTTCAACAACTAATTTTGTGTTTATGATTTATTTATTTTACCAAAACGAAAGCAATTGTCAAGATCAAGACCAGTTTTTGAATAGCTTTTATAGTTTTGATTTTCAATAGACATTTTCCAATAACTTTACTTTTTGTAAAATTATCATTACTAATACACTATTAATTTTTAAAGTACTATACTCCTATACAACAAAGACATTTTTTAGAAGGTCTGACTTTGTATGAAAATGATTAAGATACTAATAAACGTATTATTTTGTGTGATACAAAATATTTTAATGGTTTTCCACGTTTTGCTTTAAAACCAAATGTCAAAAATATAATATTAATTATCAGGATTATTCAAATAATAAATGATAACTATTGTATTCATTTTACAAAATAATAATTTTTGATATATCCTTGTACTGGAGTTATAGACGAATGGTAAATAACGTAATTGAACTACTCGTGAGTTATTATCTACGTAATGATTTTCGTTGAGAATCTTCTGAGGTTAGCATGCAGAGCATGCATTAGGAACCCCGTTAGTTATATGTATGTATAATACAGTTAAATCGTGTGGGGTGAGATTAATTCTTCCTCTCCCCCTTTTACTCCTTTCCTACAACTTATACAAAATTTTATTTTGCTGTAATATTAACCCAAATTAATTTGAGCTAAACTTCCTACGCCTTCTCCATCTAGATACGAATTTTTAGAATCTCGCATATCCCACTCGAACCCCTTCACATCCCCCTAATAATATAGGGTGAAATTCTTTTAATATTTTCGTTGTTTTAAATCCACTATGCGCCCCCCCTCCCACATATCTCAATATTTTTGAACACGGTCGATGTTTACCAACAGCAGGCCAAGCCCCCCGTTATGCCACGCACAGCCTCCTTACATATTTAATTCTTTCCAAAAATCGACTAAATTCTTCTGGAAGAAGGCCAGATGTTATTCTATATGTTGATATAGGGTACTACTTATGTGTATTGAAAATCACATTTTTTTCAATAATAATACCACACTTATAAATATCTTCTTAAATTGTAGTAATACCAGATAAATTTTTTGAATAATAGTTTAGTTAACGAAATAATAAAACTTATTAACTTGAGCACATTTAAAAATTTGATAAAATAAAATAATACAGTCATTTAGTTCTTTTTAATTAAATTTGTGATGCTTCCATCCACCTAGACAACAACTAAAAAATCTCTACAGTACCTTCGAGGTATTGCAACTGCATGCTCATTTGATTCGTCAAAATTATACATTAGTTCATAAAGAAAATGATTTAAAAAAAAGTTTATGGATTGACATTATTATTTTACGTCCAAAATAAATTTTTTTTTTAAAAGGTAGAATATTTGAACTGTTGTCCTTGCCGGATGCTTTAGGTACTACAGGAAGACTGATATTCCCTATCTATGTGTCTGGAATAAAAAATTTATTTTTGGGGCAGTGTGCGTAAAAATAACCGTAGGAATTAAAAAAAAAGATCTATTATAAATTATGTTACTATGTAATGAAAAAATGAAAAAGATTTTGATAAAAATTTTATAATTTCTAGATTATCATTTTCACAATGAGAGATAAGTATTCTGAATAGACACACCTTATAGAGGGTAAAATTGTTTTTTTCTTTTAATAGTCATTATCACTTATCTCTTAATAGACTATATTTTCAATTGTATAATCATTACCATAAGTTATTTTAATAAACATCACATTTTAAGAGTCACATGTTAATTAGGGAATGTCAAAATTTGATGTAAGGGAATAAATATTTTATGAAATATTTGATTCAATACGCTGACGTTTGATTTCTTTGTTTTGATAAAAAACTGTAAAAGTAAAAAAAAATGAATAGTATTATAAACCGAGTTGTTAATTTTCTCTGTGGATATGGATCCTGATTAATAATTATACAGTTGATCTATAAATTTTTTTTTTTTTAATGTCATGTTTGAATTTGTAGTACATTTAAATATAAATGTAAATATAATTTAAGGGCTTTCCATTCATAATATGAAACATTACGGAAAATTTCCAAATATTATTGAGTTCAATTGATAGAAAAAAAATCAATAATTATAGATTGACGGAATAAAATTATTGAATGAAGTAAAAATATCTTCTCAAGATCAGACACAGCAGCGATTTCATATTATGAAACAAATTTAGATATCCTTGTCATGAACATCTAAATTTCATTATCTTACAATCTTAACTGTTAATTGCTGTGATTTTTATTATTCATTACTTATAAGCTTTATTAAAACATGAAATTGAAAATTTCGATTCAAACTACGATAGTCTGCCATAAAAAATGTTTTCTGCTGTGTGACTACTTGTCAAGTGACTTACACAGCGGGAATCTTAGGCAGCTAAAGGCACCAGTCATGATGTCATGAGGGAACAACTTTAGAGATGCAAGTAGGTCAACTAGGCAGGTACGAGGACACCTTCCCATGTGCTTGCTATGAGTACAAGATCTCCTGTGCTGGCTCTGCGTGTGCCAGCTTCGAGTGTGCTCCTAGTGCCTAGGGGTGCGGTATTACAGCCTGATAGCGCCACTGTGCTCGTAGCGCTTCGGTGCTCGTCCCACTCCTTAGTTTCTCCCTATCGGCTGCCCTACCGATTATTAATGCTACTATAAGAATGTGCATATACTATAACTGCCAGTTATGTCCTTTGTACGAACATGTGTGCTCATACTCGTGCTCACCCGTCATCATAGTTGTTGTCGCGGCATGTGCTGTTGCATGCAGCCTCCTCGCTTGTTATTATCGCCGTCGTTTGCTGAAAAAATTCCTGCTTGTCATCGTGATCATTTTAACTGTGCACGCATAGCTTAGCGTGATGATTATCGTCCCTGTGTACACATAGCTCGTCGTCGTGATCATCGTTGCTGTATGGTGGAAACGCTCTGCTCGTCGCCGTGCTCATCATTACTTCGTGTTTAACACGCGCACCTTTGTATATGTGTAGTAGTGTGCATTTTACACGCATATCATCGCTGGTATGGCGTTGAAATCGTTCTCTTCCACCTTAGAAAGCTCGTCAATCTCAACAGATAGTGATGAAGAAAAATCTCTTTCTTCATTTCAATCCCCATTCGACTTTCTGGAAGTTGATCTTAAGTTATCTTCAGATGAATCAGAACTTAAGAAAATTCAGACTAATCAAACCGGCACATGACAAGCACTGCTTGATGCCATATTAAATAAGATACTTCCAAAATGAACTGTTAAAAGCAATGCTGCTGTTATTGCAACTTATACACAAATTCAAATAATATCTGACATATCTGAGCCACTTGATACTATTTCGTCATAAACTGCTCAAAGCTGTGAGCTGACAGTTTCTCCAACAATAAGCGACATAAATAATATGACTACTCTACTGGGTTTACAGAAGTCTAGTTATCAGCTTAAAGAAGCTGAGAACAAAAGAAGTGTTCCAACCATGGTTGAATCTGCTATTCCGTTTCCTCCCCAACATCTGTGTCACGATGTCATTGAGTCTTATTTGATATCTTAGGTAAACGTCGTTTATTCTATTTTAATTTAATCGAATACTTTATGATTTCAACTCATGTATTTTCATTTTGTATTATTAAATAAATAGTGTATTAATATCACTAACTCAAAGTTTCTTTTTGAATTTATTGTTAATAAATGAGATTAGCATATATTCTTATAAAATGTCACATTTCATTTTTATGTGGAGCAAGTAAATTTATATATAATCATAAATTTTCAGCTAACTGTCGTATGTGAGGATCGTCGTGCGACCTTAAAACGAGAAAAATAATAATAACACAGCAAATGGTTGCAAAAATGAACCTTTTTTTATTTCATGATGATAGGTCTATGAATTTAAATACGAAATATTATATTTCTTTTAATTTTAGGAAAGAATGGTTATTGTAGATTTTTATGGAAAAGCCCTTAGACTATATAAGTGCATCAAACAAATGACTGATCTTCCTTTGCCAGAATTCACATTTGATGTGAGTCACTTAATTAGTTTTCTCAAATTTACATATTCATTAGTAGTTTTTGTTTATGTCGCCTCTGCAGCCTGAGCGTGCAGCACAACACCAGCCTTCACAGCATCTTTAGCCTGTTAGACAACAGCAGCAGCTTGGACAGCAAAAGCAATTTAATCCACTGATCCAACGGCGTCTGCTACAACAAATTAATACGAGTTTTTGCAATGATCACAATAACTGTTGATTATGTTCTTAGATTTTATACTCATGCATGGTTTTGATTTTCTTGGGACAGTAAAGTTCAAAGAAAAGGACTATTGCTATGATTGAAAGGTCATAGAAAAATCACTTTGAAAGGAAACAAACTCGTCCAAGATTAGTTTTAAAAAGAAAAAATGAGCAATGTAATTAGCTTGCTTGATAAAATATGGATATTATAATATTTAAATGACCTGTTAACAAATATTCTTTATTTTTCATGGATATTTCAAGTATTGTTCATCTTAAAATGAAAAGAAATATTCTTGTATTATTTCGTATCAAGTACTGTACTTTGATAAATAAATGTTTTTAAATTAAAATCATGAAACTTCATTGCTTCCATTGATCACCTAAATTAATGATACCAGTACATGCTTATTCACCTCTCGATATCATTGGTCAAGTAGGAAGTAGATGTTAACATCGTTATTGAAATCATCGAACCACTATTTGTGGATGCTTATGTTTAAAAGTAAGTTTACAAAGGTTTCTAAAACTGATTTTACAAATTAAATATCTTTGCTTTAAACTTGTCTCTGTTATGATACATTATTATCACAAAGTTTGCAAACTTTGAATATGTTTTTTTTTAAAAACGTTGTTAATTATTAATAAATAAGGTCTGTGATCAGGATTTAACATTGGCTGGGTGGTGGAGATGCATCTTGGTTGATCAGAAAGTTTCAACACGATGAGATACAGTTATTATTAAGATGGTTGATCACTACCTTGTAAAAATGCAATTATAAATAAGCTGTTCTGACACTTGAATAACGTGTGCTGAACGTGTGTAAATAAATAAGAATTTTCAAAAGCTTTAGGCGCTGCGAAAGTTATAACTTGATGATAACTTCTATTCTCAAAGGCTTGAACATTATTAATTGCACTTTGCACAATATTCACTCAAGTGTAGAAATATAATTACACCCTAAAGTTTTATAGACATAACAAGTATCTAAATAGGTAGCAAAATCATATATAAATTAACAAAACGTAAAAAAAGTAGTGGGATCCCCTTACCGCTCCCACCAGTGGAAAACAACCATATATTTTCTCCTCCTTTTTGAAACTCTCTCTAGTTGCATTTTATTTTTGACATGTTGTTTGAAAAATCATCATTATCATTTTTATCATCATGCATATTAATTATGTTATCTATTTTATCCCCTGAAGTAAGTAGTCATTCTCTCAGTGCAGAAGCATTTTTAGAAGCACAAACAGGTTTTGCGCATAAACGATGTGCAAAATATGCTTGATACTTTAAATTTATGTTGTTGAGAGCGGGACATCCCAAGTCTTCAGCATTATGAACGTGACCGAAACAAAAAAGCAATTTTAGATAAATTCAGTTGGAAATAAGTTTTACATTTATAATACTTATTGGTCCGATGGTATTTCTTTGAGGCGATTCTTTTTCTCTAAATACTAAACGTACATAATTTCGGCATCCTTTAAGAAATACTTAAGGGCAGAATTACTCTGGAGAAAGATATGCTTCTTGAATCCCAGGGGATACCATGGAAATTCCCGTTAAGCCAAGCATTGACTATGGGTTCCTTATGTAAAAGTTTTGACCATATATATGGAGCATTAAGGTAAAATACCATTGGTTAAGCATTTTTCCTAAGGCGAAATAACAAGATCTTTGTGGATTGAAATGTTTGAGGTACTTATAAAGCCTTGAACATCAACGACGTAGTCCATGATCGTATAGGATTGATATCTTGACTAGCTCCTTCTCAACTGAGCTCTCCAGCTACACCAAGCTCCCTATATGCTCATTTTTACCCTCCATTCTTTATCTCCATTCTTTACCCCCCTCTTTATCCCCACTACTACTAATCACTACCTAATATAGAGTAGTGGTCTGAGAGCCGCGGAGCTCATTTAATGGCTCACATGCACGCAAAACATACATCGGATCAGTGGGTCCTATCATTCGGCCGACTCGCTGTCGACTGAGCTCCCCACCTTCCATCTAGCTCATTATATCCTTTTCACCCCTACTTCCACCTACTATCCTTACCAGAGAACCCGCGTATTCTCAGGCAGTCTCCTACTCTCTCGTTGTCTGCCACCATGTCACAACATGTATAAAAGGCCAGCAGAATCCGAGAGGAGCATAATCTCTCACTTTGCTTCGTCAAGCGCAGGTCGTGAATTTTAGTTATTCACTCTTTACGCTTGCTTTTGAGAATTATGTATGTCTTTTTCTAAATATGTATTTATTGTTTGGTTTTAAGAGGACGTGGGAGGGAACTGGTCAATTAAGCGCAGGGCCACCAACTTAAAAAAACCAAATATCTAACCTTCCTTACAAACGTTGTTGAGAGAAAAAGTAGAACCTTGTTCTTCAATCCAGTAGGTGGCGCTGACAACATTTTTTAAATGATCAATTCTTCAAGCTCCTAAATATGAACTCGCTTAATATTTTGCAATGTTTGTTCACAACTAGGATACTTCAATCTCATGCATTTATTGATCATATTCAGTCTTGAGTTTGAAGCCAGCCTCAAAAAACAAAGTTAAAATTTTTTTATAAATTTTTGTCTTCTTCAGATGGATAATCTTGATACTTTTCTTTGATTCATCTGATTGGAATTTCCGGACACTTGCAATCATGTGTCCAAATGATATACTTGCTCGTTTGATTTGAGCATTTTGTATTTTATTTGCACATAAGCATGCAGTTTTTTGTACATGTGACTGGACTTTTACTTCTCATTTGAAATGCTGGGCACTTCAATTTTAGACATAAAATAATTAATCTCAATCTTGAGTTTCAAACAAGCCATTAAAAACAAATAATTTTAAGTCGTCCTGCTAATATTTTCATTCCTAAGATGGAATATCTTGGTACTTGAATTTGATTCGAACTATCATAATTTTCAGACACCTGCAATCATTTAAATGATACACTTGGTCACTTAATTGAGTATTCTGTGTATTTCATTTTTACATGGTCATGCAGGTGTACAGGTTTGCAGGTGACTTGACTTAAATTTCTGATCAGAAATTGATGTGTTCCAAACTTCACAAATATAATCATGGCATATAATGTTGGGATGGAGCCAGCACAATAAAATAAAGAAAGCATTATTCTAAAGTGTTCTTCTTCGGACAGACGATTCTGACACTTTCCATTGATCAACACAATGAGAACATTAATTTAAACACCTAAAATCATGTAGTCAAATGATACACTTGCTCATTCAATGTGAACATTCTGTGTATTTCATTTGAACATGGCCGTGCAGGTGTAACATATCCATATTCCTCATTGGGTGAAAGCCACCTCTAATTCTTCAGCTTGCCTATCTCTGGAAGAAATAAATAACAATGAACTATTGCAATTTTTATTATTTTTATGAGACACATCTGCTGCCAGTTTCAATGATTTTTGATAGATCTTGGGGTGAAAAATATTAATGTCTAAATTTTTCAAATTAAAAATTACTAGGTCCAGATTTTTACACTGCACATTTTTTAAAAATCTATAACTAGATCATGAATAAAATATTTCGCAAATTCATTTTTTATATTTGAATTTTTTTTCAGCACTTTTTCATATTTAATGTTTTTATCTAAGAAGCTAAGAAAAAAAGTTATACTTTATTTTAGTTTGATCATTTGATCTTCGACCGATGATAGTTTGTTTTGTAAAAAATTTATTTTAACTTTTTTTATAGCTTTTTAGGAAAAATATAATAGGTGAAAAGTTGTTCAGATTGCAATTATGCTCCAAAAAAATGCTTTTTTAAAAGCTTTCACATATCAGGAAAAAAGTTGAATCTTGGCGCTGACTGACTGACTGACAGCTGTGGACATCAAAAGTAGTCAGCGCCAAGATTCAATTTTTTCCCTGGTATATAAAGACATTTAAAGAAGCATTTTTTTGGAGTAGAATTGCAATCTCGACAACTTCTTACTTTCTATGTTTTTTCCTAAAAAGCTTTAAAAAAAAAGTTAAAACAAATTTTGTGAATAACAAACTGCCATCGGTCGAAGGACAAATGATCAAACTAAAATAAAGTATGACTTTTTTCTAAGCTTCTTAGAAAAAAACAATAAATGTGTGAAGTTGCTCAAGATACAAACTTAAAAAAGAAAAGTGAATTTGCAAAAAGATTAAATCATTGGAGCAAAGTTAAAATTTGGCACTGACCACAAACAGCTAGACTTATCCTTTCATCAATCTTAAACCGGTGATTTTTAATTGGCAAGCTTTAGAAGCCAATTTCTTCCATTTTAAGATCCAATAAAAGTCTTCTTAAGAAATTTAGGAATTCAACTGTGATCTGTTGGATCATATGAAATTTACTTTTCACAGTTAGCTATACTTTTTAATAGAGGAATCTCGGAATTTTCCAAGAAAGAGCTTTTAAAATAAAACATGGAGTGAAATTTTCTCTAGGTTGCATTTTTGTTTTATAATAACCACTTTCTAAAAGCCTTCTGTCATCAGGAAAAAAGTTGAATCTTGGTACTAGTCACAGAAAGCTGCAAACATAAAATTTTAAAACTCATATGATTGATTATAAATTTACAGCTAATAAATATCTAGTTGACAAATTTTACACGTACGATTTTTGTGTTTGTAGGTGAGAATAAGTTTTTTCTGAAGAACTTCAGAAAATTAAATATTTAACCAGTTGTGAAAGGCAAATCGTACAAGATCCAAAAGCCCAAAATTTGATTTCTGAGATTAGATACTGTAGAATATTCACAAGTATGTTTCAAAGCCCGAGCTAAGTTGTTTATTAATGAACAGCTTGAGGCAAAGATTTAAATGTATAGCGACATTGGGATATTGGCATGGAGCAGGCACTCCTACTGCATCTCTCCAGGACACATGAATTTAACCAAGTTTTCATGTTAACCAACTGAGTTTATCACCTCAGGAGAATCATTAATGACATTGTAGGCTGCATTTGTTGTGGCATCTTGATCAACTTGTACGGCCACTATAAAAGAAGCACACTACTTATGACGAGTTGATCAAAACAATTATGCTTAACTATTGGAGACTTTGAATTTTGCTCGCTACGGTGACATAAAAAAATGAAATATAAAATCATGCCAACAAAAAAAAAAAAAAAAAAAAAAAAATACAGTACCTGTCTCTGAAGCCCTAGTTGCAGTTAGAAATGTCTGCAGCAATCCTAAAAACTCAATGGAAGCGACGATCCCAATGTGATCTGCTTTCAAATCGTGAACAAGCGATAGAGTCAATTCAGCTGATGAGCTTACACCGAGCAGTCAATCCTAATAGAAAGAAAATTGTATCAATTCATTGTCAATGAGGAAAATTATGAAACGTTGGAAACAGTTTATAAGCTTGAAAAAATAAGAATTTTTTTCATAAAATTATCTATTTAATAAAAAAATAAATATGAAGTAAAACGAGATTATTCTAGATAAATACAACATAGTTTTAAGTTAAGTGCTGGGTTGTTAATGAACAGCTTTAGAGAAAAATTTTAATTGATGGGTATATTAGTAAAAACCAAATACCCGTACTGCGTGTTTTCAGTCAGAAAAGATTTAGCAAAGTTCATATGAACCTTTTCAATGAGCCAGCTTCTGAGTCTTCAGAATCTTTAATGCCATTATTGACTGCAAATTAAGTTCAGCACCAAAGTCAATTGCTGGATACACTGGTGCAGAGCAGGT
>JAPYYV010002522.1:0-22955 GCA_030522625.1 Copidosoma aretas
AACAGGAGCTCGTATATAGTGAGAGCCAACGTTATTAATAAATTAATAACCCGAGCTCTTAATCCCAAGCGACCCAGTATGCTCGAGTTTTTTGACGTCTCTTGTAATAATAAAACAGGAGCTCGTATATAGTGAGAGCCAACGTTATTAATAAATTAATAACCCGAGCTCTTAATCCCAAGCAACCCAGTATGCCCAAGTTTTTCGACGTCTCTTGTAATAATAAAACAAGAGCTCGGTAGTTACAAGAGCAAATATGATAAATTAATGTATAACCAAGCTCTCACTTCCAGCGACCGAATGCGCTCCTTTGTAAGTACGTTAATTATTCAAATAAATAAATTAAATCTTAAGCTCTTTTTCTTTAGTGATCCAATGCGCTCGCTTTTCTGCGCTTTAAGCAAATTTTACCATCCGTATGATAACCTCAATACTGGGGGCCTAAGCTAGTTAATAACATAATTTAAAGAAATAAAAAAATGTATTTATTTATTCTAAAGATTGTAAAAACTACCGTAAACTAGCTCAGGCCCCCAGTATTAAGGTTATCATACAGATGGTAACTAAGCATCGCACTATATTAACGGAAACTAATGCGCAGGTGACTCTGACGTTATTTTTAATAACAACAAGCAGCGGACATTTTTGACATTTTTTAAACATTTTCAATCGCTCCGGATGTAGGTTAATTAATAAAATGGATAAAGGAACAGGCAGACAAGGGTATTTGGTTTGTGGAGATTTAGTGCTTGGAAATAATGTTGTAGTACATCATGTATTTATACTTATAAAAAAAATTTTGCGCACTGGGTTATTAGGTCACAGTATTCGAGCTATGTAGATTTGGGCGTATAGAATCGTTTGGATGCTTGAACTCGTGCTCAACTGATTAGCCAATCACAGCCACATGCGCACAAGTGTACGCGAGATCTCCGTCCCATATCAGTACACTGCCTGAGCTTAAATTTGGGTTACAATCAAAGTGAATACGGTGACGTAGTTATTTAGCAAAGATCAGAGGGGAGTTTGACTTTTAAAATTATTATTTAAGAGAGGAGTGCATCAGCTTACAACAAATTGACAAAATATGCATATGTATCATTTCTTAGCAATTTAGATAGGTTTAGGGTGTATGCCACTCATATATATCTTAGCTAAGATAAAAGTATGATTTGCTTTTTAGCTTTTTAGCTATAATTATCGTGCATAATATTTCTTAGCCTTTTGGTTCGAATGAAACCTTTACGCGCAATGCTTCGAACAACGGACTCTCGAATCTTTCCAAGTCTCCTCACGCGCATTGCATTCCTTCAAGCGCATTGCTTCGAACAACGGACTCTCGAGTCGATGAGAGTCCTTAAATGGAAAAAGAGCATACGCTCTATTCTTAGCCAGAAAGCTTGGAAACATTTTAGGCTCAAATTGATAGCTTGGAAGCCTTTATCTTAGACAAGTGATTATGAAGCTCTATACACTCTGATTAAAACTAAAAGATTAAACGTGCCAAACTCTCAGATCTTAATCGAATTGCTTAGAAGCCGTATACCCTTCGATCATATCCATATGGCTTAAAAGTAGTGTACACTTCGATAGTAGTCAAAAGGCATGAAAGTAGTATAAACCTCAATCAGGGGTAGTATACACTCTCATCCTAGTCGAAAAGCTAAGAAAAAGTAAGCACTTTGCTCTTAACCATTTACTTAATCAAGCGGTGTCTACTAATATCCTAACTATAAGGCCAAGATGTGGCACACATCCTTCATCAAATGGTTAAGTATCAGTATACCCTCTAATTATCTGCACAGTAGCTAAGAAGCTGTATACACTCTGGGTAAAGTCAAAAGCCTTTAAAAAAAAATACTTCGATTGTAACCAAAAGGCTAAGAAACTTCGACCTTTGCTAAATGGCTAAGAAGCGGCCTAGACTTTTTTCTTGACCAAAAGTATGTTCTTCGGCATAAACTTCAAGCTTGTTCAACGACGTCGAGGTTAGCAAAATTTTCGCGTAGTTGCTCAATGATGCTTACAGTGAATGTCATCGTACTGAACTAAATGATGCGCAGCTGTTACATTACTTTTTACAAAAATTCTCCTCTGCCTTAATGTATTAGATAAGAGAAAAAGAAAGACGACCAACGACCACATAATGAAATAAAGCCTTATTTTTTTCTTCAGAAACTTGCATCACTGGATACATTTATTATTTTGTCAAAAATGATGAGAAACCGAGCATTAGTCAGTTGAAAAGAATATGTTCTTTGATAATAAGTAAAAGTATTTATAAAGCCTCATTTAGACTCGCACCATTTGATGTGCCCACATCCGCTCTTCACTGGTATATGCATTGAGCGACGAAAAACAAAACATTGGGGAAGAGTTAAGTTTTGCGAGTGTAGATATTCACCGGCTATATTACGAGAGCTAACGCGCGTTGGGTAGGGGGGGGGGGGGGGGGACTTCTGGGGTAGGTATGACGAGGGCACGTGATCTTGCTCATGCGCGTGTAAGTAAGCACTTCCTGTCACGCGCGTACGAGAGAACATGATCTTGCGCAATCGTGTGTACTAGAGCACATAATCTTAATCGTGCGCATAAACGTAAGCACGTGATCCCGCGCATGCGCGTGTACGTGAGCACGTGCTGTCGCACGTGTAGCAGCTATGTTCGTTTCGCTTCCAGTATAGCTGTCCAGTAGGTCACGTGCCCATAAACATATTTATAATGGCTCTGTGATGTATGGGCACATAACGAGTCAGTTAACCTACTAGACAACTATACTGAACGAGCTAGACAACTATAACGAACAGAGCCACCAGAGCACAAGATCTTTCGCATGCGTGTGTACTCGATCACATGGTTTCAAGCGTGCTCGTGTCTAAGATCATGTGTTCTCGCGCATGCAGGTGTCTGAAAGCTCGTTTAAAATACGATTCAACAGGATAAAACATGATTAAATACGATCAAATACGATCAAATACGATTAAATATGATTAAATACGATCAAATACGATCAAATACGATGAAATACGATTAAATACGATCAAATTAGAATTTAATAGATCAAATACCATCAAATACGTTCAAATATGATCAAGTACGAGCAAAATACTACTAAAATAGTCCCACTGCGGCAGATGATTCTCTTTAAGGCAGATATAAAGTCAGCTCTATGATATATACTTACTACCACTTGCAGATGAGTGAGCTCTCTGTTCAGCGAAATACGTAAGCATCATGAAAAAGTGCAGTCTTCGGTGACTAGCAGTTGTACATATCAAGAGAGAACAAGTATGTATTTTTGAAGCCTTATTATTTCTTTAGAGACTTGATTCACACATCTACTCATCCGAGAAATATAAGAATATATTTTCCAACTCATCTCGACAACATCCTCTGCGATGACGCAGCAACCTTTGCCGCCACCTCCCAGCACTTGAGTCGATAAAGCCCGCATCATCCGATACGCGTATTGATAAGAAAGACGGACCGGGTATAGCGTTGCGAGCGCGCGTATAGCCAGCGACTCGTATTATTTATTACGCGTACGCATCCGCTAATACAAACCTTACGCCACAATATTAGAATGCGTAAGAGAGGCAAGGTATAGGCATCGTGATTTTCGGGCCGAGCGTTGTACACATCTCGCTTGGCTCTGCTAATCATATCTTTTGCTTAAAAATAGATTCGAGCGCTCTCTAGCCCGCCTCGACAACATTCTCTGCGATGACGTGAAAACCTTTGCCACTCCCTCTTATTTGCCCTTTTTCCCGCCTTGACAACATACTTTCGATGACGTGGAAACCTTTGCCACCGTCTCTCAGCACTTGAGTCGACAAAGCCCCGCATTATTCTATACCCCTGTATTGATTAGAGAGACGGACCAGGCATAGTGTTGGAACCTGATCCGCATTGAGTTTATAATTTTGGTGATGGGAGAGAGCAAGCTCGCGTATAGCCAACGACTCGCATTACTTGATACACGCACGTATACATCCGCTAATATAAACCTTAAGCTAGAATATTATAATGCGTAAGAGAGGAGAGATATGGGTATCGTGTTACTCGTGCCGTGCGTTGTACACAACGCGCTTGGCTCTGCTAATCATATCTCTCGCCTAAAGATAAATTTGAGTACTCTCTAATAGCCAATCTCGACAACATGCTCCGCGATGACGTGGAAACCTTTGACACCGTCTCTTAGCACTTGAGTCGACAAAGCCTGCAACGATATGGGACGCGTATTAACGAGGCTGACTCGTGAGCGGTGTTGTGTACAACTCGTTATTTCTGCTTAAGATGCTGGAAGCTATGCAACGATCTCATAACCTAGGGATGACAAGTCGATACTTGCTCCGCTAGGAGTTTATAGTTTTATTAGGGGACGAGAAAGCGGGCGAGTCAGCGGCTCGCATCACTCAATACACCGCTTAATGATAAAGCTATCCCAAGTGCCTTGCTGCCATATTTTTTGACTTGGTTGGAAGCCAGCAGCATTAGCTACGCTTCATGCGTCACAATGCAAAATGATGCGCCAGGGAAAAACTTGACATATGACCGCCATGTGACCGTCATGTGACGTCATGAAATAATTTAATTTTATACGTCTATATGGATGTGTAGCATACGTCTATATAGATGTAGCTATGACCGTCATAAATTTTTTTAACGGGTATTAAAAACACCGATGGCAAGTCTTAAATACTTATATATATGTATATATAATCCTAAAGGATATATAAGGAATCCTAAAGTAGAAGGGAATTTTTAGTAGGAGCTCGGGCTATAGTTCAAGGAAATCTGGCTGCCAGTTTAATAAACCTAGCTAATTCAGCAATAGTTAAGGGGAATCCGGGCTGTCAAAAACTGTCCCAGAACGCTCTTGGCTACACTATTTTCATGGTAACTTTGATTGTCCTCAAGCTGTATTAGTAATAATATCTGGTCCCAGGATCCTCAATTAAATATATCCTGAGAGTGTACGTGCCAGTTTTCTCGACTACGGCTGATAACTAGGTTTGTGACCGTCAGATCTACAATCAACAAAACAACAGTCAGCGTCAAGGTAAACAGGTCCCAGGCAAAAAATTAAAATATAATAAAATGATATAACTCAAAACTTAGCTCTTGAACCTAATAACCCTATGCCAGATAACTAAAACTACACTAAGAAACTGTAACCTCATGTTCCGAAGTGCTTAATTGCTTTCTTCCTAATTAATAATATCATTATAAATATCGAGATAACTTATATCTGATCAACCAAATCGCTGAATTTACTGTTGGTATAATTTTAGACATGTTTGTTAATAAATTAACTAATAACTGATGACGCAGAGCGCCTAATATTCTTGCATCTTAGTCAATGACAATATTATGAATAATAAGAAAACTATTACCTTATGTCCCAGATTGTTGAGATTTCTTGCACTTTAATTAGTAAAATTTTTATTATTAACGAGAAAACTATTGTCTCATGACGCAGGACTCTAAATTTCGTGGTGCTTTAATTATTTTCATTCTAATTATTATCAAAACAGCTGTTATATGATTACCTACAGAGCCAGATTTTTTCTTGTTGTATGAAATGACTGAAATTTTTTACGAAATAAGCACTACAATCCGTCAACCAGGAACCTTTAATTGGCTTTGCTTTAAATAATTAAATATCTAATGCACACCCATCACAATTACCAGATTCATATAACTTTGCTTGCTCTTAATTCTTTCATTCTTATTTCCTAAAAAATGCTTTATCATAAAAACTTTGATTCTTACCAGATAATTATGTACTCTTATACGCATTATGTTTTAGTATTGTATTAAAGACAAAGCCTGTTATTGATAAAAAATGCTCCTTTGATCAGATTGCATGGATCTTTTCAGGCTGACTGAATAACTTTTTTATTTCATGATACTAGAATGTAAAGTATATTTAAATTGCAAACTGATTGAGATAATCTTGTAAGATTATATACTGTCCCTTGAATTAAAAATTCATTTTCTAATATAGCGGCTCTAAGCCTGGGTGGTTACTTGCTCATCAATATAATTTACGAGTAAAACTATAAAATCTTTACTGCAAGACTTATAAAAATTGAATAAAAGAGAGTAACGTGAGGCAAACCAATTTATATCTTTTTTATTAAGAGTTTTAAGATTTTAATAGAAAACGACAAGCATAAGGACTAAACACAGTCTGTTATGCTTTTATCACACAAGTTAAATACATGAAGCAGATAAATATTGTTAAAGGTATGCACGTTCCTAAGATTTTCAGTATGATAAATTGAATAAAGTGGGGTGGGGAAATTTTTCAAAGTTTTGATTGAAACTTGATTTTTACCAACCATAACTGAACAGGTTTCAGAGAAGATAAGAAGAATACAAGTATGACAAAAATCAAATACATGACTGCAACATTATAATCTATTACATCCATTTAATGAATGATATATGCAGCAGAATAAATTTAGTTACATGGTTATAGCTTTGTGTATATTATTTCTCCGTCGCCGCAATCTTACTTTGAAAAAGTTCTGTAGCTACTTTCAAGGAGTATTTTTGAATACTTTCGGTCACTGATGTATATAGCTTGCTAAAACGTATCTGCTAGCCTTATGTGTCTGCTGCGTTGTCGAGCATATAACATAAAATCCTTTCTGTGGCTTTCATGCCACGACTTTGTTGCATCCACTGCAAAGTAAGATACGAGCAAAAGAAGTTTAGCTACAAATTATTAAACATGTGCTTATAGTGTATGCATGGTCAGCTTATTCTTGCCCAAAAGTACATTTAAAAGTATAGCTTGTAAATACTCCAAAAGAAGTCATCCGAATCATCTAATTTTATTACTTTTTTGGATTTAAAAAAGATAAAATAACTTATATTTTCTTACATATTTCCGACTTATCTGTAAGCAGATAGCGAATTCGACTATTTGCGATAAACACCTCTCAGCAACAGGACATGTATTGCATGTATCCATTCCTTGCACAGCCTGATAATCTCTAACTTTGAAAACATTGTAGACTTTGTCTTGTACCTCTTGTTTCCGTTCTTCATATATATCTAGTCCTCAACAGTGATATTTTGATGAAAATACCTAGCGACTTGTGTATTAATTTTCTTTTTTGTTTACTTAAGCGTCATTTTATTAAAAAAAAAACTCGTCTTTATGTCACAAATTCAGATGAAATTGAAATCAATTGGTACATTACAAATTCCAACAAAAATTTATCATTAATAGACAAATTTCTTTATTTTATCGAATATGTATGCATGCATAATATTATACATTAGTCCGCGATATATTCTCTTGAGAAAATCTTATTGAACACATCACGCTTGTACATTGCATTTACAGAAAACAATTTAAAAAAGTACTATTTCAAAATCATTTTTCTACATCTATTGGAAAGTCGTCTTTTTGATAATGTAAACGAAAAGGTTTCTTAGCTTCTTTTCAACCTAAATTATTACAGTCATCGATAAACGATTTTTAAATGTTTCTTTAGGCGGCTTTTTGCCAACCTATGCAAGCCAAACAAGTCTCAGAATATTCAAAACTTCTGACGTCATATCACGTGATATTAGTTTGAATGTGACTTGAAATTTCAATCAATCATTATAAATTCATAACAAGATAAAAAAAATGTCTTACACGCGTACTTAGTGCACTATTAACTATCAAAAAAAAATATTTAGAAAACATCCACGCTCTCTATTCTGGTATATTGTTTAACAGTCGTTTGCTTATTTTTACTTTTGAGAGTCATTCTGAGTGATCTGCACTAGTATAAACTTTGTGGTGCCAGAATTATCCGTATTGATTACGGTAATTGATTAAATTCTATTATCAATATTGAAATATTCGAGACAATATATTATACGTTGAAAGATAAAAAAGTTTTGTAACTTAAAGGAAAAGCAACAAGAAGAAAAAACCAAGCAATCGTAGGACTGCCAGAAGAAGCTATGCCTCTAAAGAGAAAGAAAAAATTAAAGTCTACTAAAAACATAGCAACCTGACATTAGCTTGGTTGACGTATATCATGAAAATCATAACTGAACAGTTTGAATGACGATAAAAATCCATACTAAATAGGGAAGTTGGTCAAAGAGCAGGACTAAGCAATTAAAAAAAAAATATTTTACAAATTTGTCCAATATATCAGGAACCTCGTATTGGCTTTGTCTAGCCTACCTTTTAAATAATATCAATGAGAGTAAAATTAAACATGTAAGAAATCGCCGTACTGCCAACCCGAGCTGGGTTTACCTGAATAAAAATAAAGCATATGTTATCCACTTGTCCAGAGAGGACAAAGTTTCTCATATACAAAAAAAGGTTTTTATACAAATAATTAAAATATTTTTTTTAATGCGACGATGTACTAACCAATCATTATATATAAAATTTCTATTAAATGCAAACTCAATACGAAATAAGAACATCGCAATAACTTCAAAGAGTAAGCGTGAGACAAAAAATATTAATGGTCAAAGATGTAAATGTTTTTAAATAAAATTTAGTTAGTAAATTGTTTAAACTTATATTTTTACTTCCATTAAGCAGTTGTTAAGATGGAAAACAAACGAACCGGTTTTTTTATTTTATAGTGATGTAACTTATAATCACAGTATCTCGTCCACTCTGGTAACTGGTAACTGGACCAGTAATTGGTCAAGTAGATAAGATACTTGCCTCTTAGTCAGGCGTTATTTTCTTTAATTTTTTCTTTCTATAATTGTACTCAATTATGTATGCATTTAGGTATGGCCAAGAATATTAAAATAATCTATTATTTCCTAAATTTGCACTAAATTCAATTTCGTTCTAAAACACTCCGTCAACATTTCTGAAACGTATCATATAACTGATACCGAGCTTATCAACGGACATTCTATGGTTTTAAAGACGTTTTGGAAATGTCTTTGAGCTCTTGTGAGAAATGTTTGTCAATTTCAAATTATTTCAACGTTTTAGAAAAATTTAAGAAACGTGCAATGCTATATAGGCTGTGTAATACTGATGAATTCTCGTCGAACTGATTAGATCGAAAAAAATATACAACTGATTTGAGTTGCTGACTTTTCGTATTCATCTTTGGATTAGATAAATTATTCAGTCGTGAATACAACTCATCTCTTCATAATTTTATCATCCTTTGTACAACTTTAATTATAAGAAGGTATACCTAATGATGATAACATGAAGTTGCTGAAATATTGGACGATATTTTAAAATAATTTTTAAATACATAAATACTCCTGCGCTTTAAAGAAGTTTCTTAATTTATCATGGAAAAAAAATTCTCTTTTTAAAATAATGGTTTTTTCTAAATTTTTGACGATCAGTATTGCATTAGCAATACTGTTTATGTAATATATGTACCAAAGACATTTTTCAGTACAGAAGTAACGGAATTTTTTAAAGTAATTATATTTCTATTGACTAACTACTTTATTAGTGTGGCTAATATTGTTATGTTTATCAGGAAACCCAAACAAATTGTTATTTTATGTTTATCCGGCGTCCCTTCGAGACACAGCGTTTCTTTTTTTATATATATAAGCTAGTTTGGCATGAAATTATGCCTCTCTTGTTTTTAAGTTTATGTTGTCTTTAATCATTTTAAAGTAAATCGGGAACATCTGCACCTATTTTCTACACAAGCCGAATTTTTTCAAATTTCCTTAACTTGATTCCATGAATACATAGCCTGAAATCTAAGTTAAGCTAGTCTTTGCACTGGCATGGAAACATATCTCTACCATGGAGCTACAGACAGCAACGTTATATGAGTACATGTAGTGATTTATACAGCCCGCGCTAGCCAAGCTTTCCGTTCTACTCGCTAGGTGGCCGAGCCTGTAAGTAGCTTGGCCGCAAGCGTACTAAAAACCTCTACCATATAAGACCCAAATATCGCACTGCATTACGCAGGGTAGGCTTAATTACTTGACCCCTTTCACATGGAATCTCTTGACTGGGGAGTCCAGTAATAAATTGATGCGAGAATCGCACCAGCCGGGATCTCCAGCATTGTTTTTTTTTATGTCAGGGGGTTCGGTATCAAATTCTTGCCCGAATCACGCTAGACGTAATTTGATACACAACAATTTAAAAATGGGTTATCTCGTTTTAGAGGGTTGAGTAACAAATTCCTGCTAGCGTCACGGTGTTTCTTCGTAAACCCTCAGTGCCAATGCAAATGCGTGCCATAAGAAGCACAACTTTTAAATGTCAACCTTTTTTTTTAAACGGTAGTGGGACTAAGCATAATATCGATGGATACAAGACCATAAACTTGACTTGTATTATTGTGTGTATCTTGAAAATATTAATATTCACAATTTCCAAAAAATATAGCTAGTTGAAAATATGTATTTAAAACTGCACAAATTATTTCGAAACGATGATAGAATAACATTACTTTAAATATCCGACAAAATTGCTGTATATCGAAGGGAAGCCATATAGGCGAAAGATAGCATCTTTTATGGGTCTCTTAAACGGGAGCTAAGCATTAGGGCGCCCAAGTAGAGAGCTATTGGTTGACGATACAACAAAATCTTAATTTTTTCGATTTTTATTGATTAATCATTAAGAAACGGTAAATTAATTTTAAAAATTTTTAGCATATTTAGTAAATGAGTATAAACGCCTGAGCATAAAAAAATTTCAATTCTTTAAGAGAATAACATATAATTTCAAAGAAAAATGTATTTAATCAACTAGTTTCGTGAAATATCACAATTAATTGGTTTAACAGCCATAGAATAGATTTTTTTATAATATATAATAATGATAAGAAAGTCTTGTTGTTTTAATTTGGAAAAAAATATTATTTATTAACATTTTTTTCAAAGCCAAGGTTAAAAAAAAATTTTTTTATCAAAAATATCATCAGGCACTATAAAAGTATATTAAATATATATTAATATATGTAAAATTTATTTTACACCTTTTGAAACTTGATTTATATCCGAGTTTCGTCCTCGGCTAACTCTACACTGACCAAGCATTTTCGATGTTCATGTGCCTTCCTCAGCATACTCAAAGATATATGAGTACCCAAACGTTTACTTTTAAAGTCTCATCTTTGTGATGGTAAAACTAACTTATAATACGTAATTTCGGCACGTGAGCGTTCAACTATTTTAAAAATATTTATAACTACAAACAAATAAATATAGTAAAAGTGTAAAAGAAGACTATTATAATTTCGCTTATATTTTTTGAAGTATTTCTTATTTCGTGTGCTAAATCTAACAATAATACCATTCAGATTGTTATATCTGAACTTGTGAGACTGATGCTTATCTCTTCCAATAAATATTTAATGCATATTAAATAACATTAGATTGCGATAAATTCTTGTTCATCATAAAAAAGACTAATGAGTTTTTCATGATACTATGGAAACTAAAAATGCCTAATCTATTTGGTATACCATATAATAAATAAATTTATAGGTATAAGATGGACTGAAATAATGTTTGTTTGTTACATAAATTAATTGTTAATGTATCTTAATTATATCAAATGATAAAACGTTCGTCAGTGTTATTGTAAAAGGATCCGTTTATTTACAATTATTGTGACTATGTACAATATTATGCAATAAACAACAATAAAAGTGCAATGAAGGACAAATATCTTATAATTTAAAAAGTTAATAGACATGTTTATAAGTTTACACTACTGTGCAAAGAGGAGTATTACTTTAACCCAGGACTTTCAGATCAATCCACGCGTATTTTGTCGATTTGTCAGGACTTTTTAAACAATCGAGGTAGAATTGTGTGGATTTTTGCAGCTAATCAAAGTGAATTTTCAGATCATTTTCAGTGTATTATCTAGTAAAGTCAGATTGACATCAATGTCAGTGCACAAGGACTTTTAAACCAATCTATGTGGATTAATGTGAAGTTTTCTAGATAATTTAGGTGAATTGACCAAAACATATACCTAGATTGCCTATATAATCCACGTGGATCGACCTAGAGAGTCGTCTGGATTAGCTACAAAAACTACCAGGACATCCATGCTGATTGGATAGTGTATCCTCGTAAATCGATCTAAAAATTATCCTGTTTTAAACAACACAATTCATTTGGTACTACTTAATAGCAGCACGTAATTTATGTTATATTTTATCATAATCTAGAGCCCTTTGATATTTCTTCATGGATGATTTGATGGATAACTAATTTTTTATTTGGGTAAAATGGAATAATTTCTAACAAAGAAAAATGAAAGTGAACAAGAATAAAAAAACTCTGATATTATTAATATAATTTTCTAAGTTTATGCTTAAATTCTTGAATAGTATTAAATTTTTTTAAGATGTTTAATTTTATTTGATGTTCTTCAAAATTATCTTATATTCTTGAAAAGAATTTAAATTTTCGCATGCCTGGGCGTGCACAAACAATTAGGAAATAATCGTAAGCTAACATTACCTAGAAAAAAAATTAAACAGCTGTAGCTTGAAGGGGAAGCAATATAAGCCAAGACTCACAGGTTCTAGCGTTCGATAAAGGAAAAATAATCATCGAGATGCATAAGTAAAGATGGATGAGTTGATATGATAATTTAGCTCCGATTTTTTATATTACAAATACATCCTAATAAACAATTATTTTTACGCATTTACTAAAGAAGATAGCAATATTGTGGCACGCATATAGGGTAGAAAGTTTACTATGTAACATGACCTTAGATTATGTTGTTACTACTCTATTTATACTAGGTATAGCCAGGGCTGATTAATTTTTCTCGAATGTGTACCCTTTTTATATGTAAGGTTTTAGAAAAAGTTAGAATTAACCGGTTCCATTTACATACTAGGGGCGCGTGTGGAAAGAATCAACTCGTCTCAGGTGTACGTATCTTTTATTCACATCATTAAATTACTAATCTTTTTCTGTCACATCAAGTACTAAAAAATTTCAAAAAATAAAATCACTCTAAGACTGAGACATATTTAAACATCTGGTTCAATACAAAATTTGGAAACTAACTTTGTGTAACAAACATTTGTAAAAAACATTTTTTTGTTGCTGCACTGATTATAATAAGTAACAAATAAATACATTTAAGAGGGAGCAAGATATTTTCTATAAAGTTTACTTTCTGTTGCGGGTCCCGAGACCTAAGCACTGTTTTTAATACATCTTTTTCCTCAGCAAACTGGTCATGCGAAACCCGATGTCATACACAGCAGGGAAAGCTCTAACTATTTTAAAGTATTGTTAATTCATAGCAATTCTGTTTCTAATACCGTCTAATGGTCGAATTTTCATCTATCTATTCTTTTTCTTTGTCTCTTGTTCTGTGCTTTACTAAGTATGTTTTTTCATGTATTAAAATATTTTATTGCTTAATTCTATCCAAAGTAAATCAAACTAATAAAATTATAGAATTACTGGAACATATCCACATTTTTCTACTGTTTTACCCTGAATTGTCAAGTTTTAGTTCACAGGATGGCACAAAAATGTCTTACAAGGGCATCATAATAACTTGCCACTCTTTCATCTCGTTTGTTGGTGTCGGATTAAGATATAGATCTTTTTTTACTTTCAAGTATTTACGCGACTATTATAGTACTATAAGGATTCTTGTACATGCTGCATAAAGCTACAAGTGTGTTAAGTTCTGTTTTATAGTGATAATATTAGCTTTACTATAGTATTAAAGAGGTAAATGCTCACATAATAAAAAATACAAAATAGTTAGCATAGATAATCTTAACAGACATTAATTTAACTAAGAAAAAAGGAATTTTTTCTTTTACAGCAAGGATTCTCTCAAATAAGAAAATTTTTTGTCTTTCCTTGAAGGGTTGTGATGATTTAATTTTATATAGTGGTGATTTAAAAATGTTCTAAGCACAATTTTCAATTAAAAAATTGTAGTATTATGTCATATTTACAAAAGTTCCAAGTTCCCACAATATTATCGATATAAAAAGAATATTTGTGTTAAGACCTGCATCTAATTACACCTTAAATTTTGTATATCATTGATGCAAGTTACCAAATAAGGACATACTTTAACAATTGAAGGATAAGTCATCTAATGCAGAACAAATATCAGTTTTGGTTTAAAATTTTGTACGAATGATACAAAAGATGTTCTCTTAAACAGCTAGAGTATTTTTAAATAAAATGAACAAAAATAAATGTAATAACCGTGTTCGATCTCTCATAAAAAGGTCGATTTAATAAAAAAGTTAAAATTCATTATTTTAACGCAAAGTCATTGTAAAGTATGCACATTATGACAAAATTGTATTTGTTAATTATATAATAGGTTGTGTCGTAAAATTATAAGATAAATATTCAAAAATTTTATCATAGCAGACATATGCATGGTAAAAAACTGTAAACTGTCAATTACTATCAGAAGATTACTTTTGAGTGAAGAGGAACAAATGTATCGACAATTATAGAATAATGGTTGATCAATAATTTATAAAAAAGTATTATGATGCAGGTGATAATTTAATTTACGCTGCAATATTCGGGCTTTGATTTTTAACTATTTATGATAAGAAAATATTTTTCTGGCTCATAAAGTACACAATAGCGTATACCCAACAATGTAGTTCTATATAACTGATAGTTTTAGAATGTTCCTTCACAATATATTTAAGCAATATATAATTTACATAATTTATGAATACGAAGCTTTTTTCTAGCCACTCAATAGATGAAACTTGATTTGTTTCATTAATATACTAAGTAAATAAATGGAAGTAAGCAAGCTTACAGTTGCACGTGCAATACACAAAATTGATTTCACTGATATTTTAGGAGTGCAATACGCATTTGTACTTTCAAGTACTGTTAAGTCTCCTAACTTTTACGGAATCGTTGTCAAGCGAATTTTTACCATACACCTACACACATTTATCCAAAGTCTCTGAGATATACACTTATATAAATAAACCTATATCAAGGAGTGTTTGTGACTTGTTGATAGAAAAAAAGACAATGTTTCTAATTCCATGCATTTTAGTACCTGGATAGGAAGAAACTATACATGTAACTTTTCAAAATATACAACAATATTGTAAAATACATGAAACTAATCTTTGTTGATAAGTCAAAAATATAATAAACCTTATGAACAAAATAACGAGATTATTTAATTATTTTAGGGGTAGAAGTCAGCCCACAGATAATTTTATGCACGGCAACCAATAATATATATAAAAAGTACAACTTTTTTGAAATGACTCTGCAAATTGAAGAAATTAATCAAAGGATGGATGATTGTAAGCAATGCCAACCGCTATTACGATGATAAAAAACACGTAAATTTTCCTCAACAAAATTTTACAACAACAAATTTATCAATTTGGTATGTAACCCCCTCTAACTTATGATGACTTTAAATAAAACTATTATGATAAACATTTGGCCTTCCATTTTATTGAATTCTTGAAATTTGATTCCACATTCTAATTACTATTAGCTTTTTTTATAGAAAGACCATTTGTTATGAAATATACAAACCAAAAAATATAATTATTTACAGATAATCCAGGGAATAATAAATTACTAATTTAAAAGGATATCAGACACCTTATTAGATAAAAAAAAAAATTTCATTGAGTTCAAGGACTGGTATCACGTTTGTGTTGCAGCAATAAAAGATCGACATTTAATTAATATTGCATGTTGATTTATTTTTTGTAATATCCCTTGAATATGTTAGAAGTCTTTAAATTTATATATTTGAGTGAATTTTATAACAAGTTAACAGTAGTAAAACCCCTACATTGTTTTTACATAGGAATCTGTCTCCTAATTCATGTATCCTTTGTCATCCTAACTAAGTTTGTACGTCTTGTGAATGTATGCAACCACGATACCTAAGGTACGATTTATGCTTATAGTGAATCATCTCAACTGATTGGATTTTAAGAGGGCTTAAGGAAAAAGATGCACTGTCAACATTATTGTTTTATCTAATTACAGAATATATTGCATGCAGCGTTTGAGGTAACATTTTAAGTAATAGGCGCTGCGGTCAGTTCTAAAACTAAGGTGACCAGCGAGAAAATAGTCAATAAAAAACAGAAACTTTATCGATGAAGAATATCTAGAACTTTATCATAGTTATAGATATAGATGTAACCATATATAAATATTTCTCTATACTCTGTATGAACGTGTAGAACACATTTTACGATACACACTCAAAACGATAAAGTACACTATCTTACGTAAAAAACCAAAGGTGAAAAAACAACCATGATGATTTTCTTAAGGAGCAGCCGTATAAAAGTGCATAGACATCAGATATTGGTTTGCCAACATAACCTGGCTTTTTTCTAGTATGGCTATTCCTTTACAAAATCAAATAAGTAAATTTTAAAACATATTCTGCATGTGTAAAAGGTAAATTCAGAGGAGTTTTATTCACGTCCAACTAATTTAGTCACAACATAACCTTAAAAGAACAGAAAAAATGCTGTATCTTGAATGAAAAGCAAAATAGACCAAAAATTATAATTGGCAGAAGTTTCTTAAAGAATCAATAATGATCGGGGCGTACGAATGGAGAATCGTTGGCCGACAATACAAGATAAGCTCGATTTGTAATTCATGTTTATCTTGATGGATGCGCAGGGAAATTTTTAAAAAGAACTCTAGCTCGTAAAGGATGTTTGTATGAAAGTACATGAATCATTTTAAAATGTTTTGAGGACAACATAACCTTCCAAAAATAACGCTTTTTTTAAAGGATATGTATGATAGGCCAAAAATAAGAATTATAACATGTTTTTTTAAAGAAGAGTACGCAACGAGGCTCACAAATAAAAAGGTGCTAGTAAATGTTGTAACATAAACCTAATTTTTATTATTTCAGGTGTATTTTGATGATACACGGGGATAAATGTATCCAAAAAATTTTAACACGTTGATTATATTAATATGAACGAGCAACTATTGTTTTGAAATGGTTGTATGCCAACGTGAAATTTAAAAATCAAATGAATACGCTGTATCCTAAAGAGAATGCAAAATAGGCAAAAAATACTAATTGCTGACCCAAATTTTTATATTTTTAAGCCTCGTTATCTATTGTTCTTTCAGAAAATCTGTCAGTTTTTTTTTTGTTCCTATCATAATTACCCTCCAAATAATAGCGTTTTTTAAATTTTCGAAGATATTGTTATTAAAAAGTTTTTCGAAATTATCTGTGCATTTCCATATTGAAATCCTGAGCGTGCAGTAATTTTATCAAAATTGTCTTCTGTGTTCCTATCAAGACGGAGAAAAATGAAAAAAAAGTAAGGTGTAATGTGCCTTGATCCGTATTTCTATTTAAGAAAACTCGTGGCCATTGTCATTTTTGGTCTATTTTTCTTTTCCCTCGAAATACAGCGTTTTTTCTGTTTTTAACGTTATGTTGTAATTAAAAAAGTTCAAAGTGAATTGGGCACGTCTGCATTTATTTTCTACACTTGCAGAATTTTTTGAGAATGCTTTTGTCTAATTTCACTAAGAAATAACCATAAAAAATAAGTTAAGGTAGGTTGTCGAACAAGATAACTAATGTCCATTCTTTTTAGTACTGCTGTCCACTAAGAAAAGCGTCATAGTTGTTCTTTCACCTCTAATTTTTTATTTACTATACTGCAATATTTTTCTTTGAATGTTGCAATGTATCATGTGTTCTGCACATCCATACATAATATACATAGACTAATTGGGCTACACCCCCTGCACGCTCTGCGTGACAACCTCAATCTTAGATTATACTTTTTAAATGTAGGAGGTAGGTGATTCTTATTTTTATAGTATGAAAATTAAATTACTTTTTTTTTACTTACTGTGGCCATCCTCGAGAAAGAAGGTTTTTTTTTAGTAGTGGGGGAAGAGAATGGATTTCATTTCTAACTATTTAACAAACCCCGAGAAATTTAACCAACTTCATTACAATTTAGGAGGAGATAAGTGGGGTCCAATAACCCTTACCCTACCCAACTATTAACCTATTCTCCCTGATCTCGGGTCGGGGGGGAGGGGGGTGCATAACAGAAGTGGTGGGGACAGCCCCTGTAAAATTAGTATATAATACAGAAAATTAATGATTCACTGATAGGTTCTTTATGTACACACCACATGAACCTTGCGGTCGCATGGTATGAGAGTAATTGTTAAAAACATTTTTCTTTATTTGGAGGATATTCCACTTTCTGCTTGGATGAAGAAAAATTATGGTAGTAAAATTATAACTGAATGGGACAACTATTATAATAAATTAGTGATTTTTTAATGTTTGTTTCAGATTTGCATGAAAAAATGAGCAGTTTATATCATATTTATTAAGCCATCAATCAAGATTTCTACAAATGTTTAATTTATTTAAACGTATTATTCATGCTTTACCTGTCGATACGATCGACTACATTTTTTTATAGCAGTAGAAAGAATAATGGATTTATGTTTTATACAAGATTGTTTTTCAAAAACCCTTTTTTCAAAGGACATCAGTAAATTCATTTTTTTCGTTTAAACGTAGCTTTTAAAATTTTTTATCGATCTTTTTAATTCGTCTGCTCATTCTATTAAAGATTTGTGTACTAAATTTATTTCTCTTAGAAAAAATCTTCTTTTCATCATTGATTGCGCTTAGTATTAGTAAATAAAACATTCGACACGATTTTGCTTATAATTAAAAAATTTTATTCATATGCAGAAGAGCACATTTTTATTGTTTTCAAAGAAATTTTCTATCATACAACTTATTTTATTTGCCCCGAAATTTTATTACTTTAAATGTTTTGAGAAATCGAAAACCATGCAAAAAATTGTAGTAATAAACTAGGTTACAGAACAATAATAGAGTATTGCTGCTTTAAAAATTGTGCGAAAAATAACTCACACTCTAGCCTGTAGAGTCTTCTATCTTATTGTATTATGTGTTTCTAAATCATCAAATCAAATTGCTTCTTCTACTTTATTAAATATTTTTCTCAACAAATAATCCTCTATAATCTTTAGGAAAAGCTCTGTTCAACCTTGCCATTATTGTATATTGTTTTTCTTTTCTTCCAAAATTATAATTATTTTTTTCATATCTAAGATTCAGAAATGTGGGCATATCTTAAGGATTTTTTAAAAGATCTAATTTGTTCAATCTAACAATGCTGTTGACAATATTATTCGATTTTGAATTGTACTTTCGATCTGGTTTTCTTTAAAAACGTTTTTTTTTTACTCTCATAATAGACTGCTAAATAAATCACATAATGACTTTCTCATCAAAATCTTAACCTCCGTCATCTATGTACTGTATTTTTTTGAATAAAGTGTATAGAATTCAGACAATTTTGGATTTTATCCAATCTTTCTAATTTTGATATAATATCTCCTGTCTCTTGTTACGTGGATGTTGTCATAAATAAACTTTACATTCTGTGTCAAGCCACAATATTTAGCATTAATATGACATTTACACTAAAATAAAAATTTAGTATAAGGCATAAATTGTGTGACGGTACTTTATTTATATTTGTAGTAAAGTAAATATTATTTTGATAATTATGATTTTGAGTGTTACAGGCACGACTACAATTTGTCCTAATATTTATAACCTCCAGAAAAATTTTACCAAATTTTGAAAGAATCTTTTCTTCTAAATATTTGAACACGGACTTGGTTCAGTGTAAGAACTGATTAGAATATGTTTAAAAAGTATTACTGTTGGTTTTAAATTTTTTAAATCATATCAGAATAATCCTTCTGTATATCTTCAGTTGTGATCATTTATCATCAGAGTGCTATGTCATTTAAATATATGCCTGTTGTAGACAACGTTATTGAAACTTAGTATCGTAACAATAAGCTAATATAATTAAGTAATAATATTTTTGTTAGTTATATCATCTAAAACTGTCTATAGTCTTGTTGCAACTAGATAATTCTGTAACATGTATTGAGGTTCTCAAATGTATGTAAATGATAACATGAGTAGTTATACTATAGGAGTTCTGGCTGACCTCCCCCTATTCCCCCTTCCCCCAAGCGTAGTGGTAGGGGACGTTCCCCAAGCTATAGCACGAGCTCTGACGTCACGTCTCTGGAGCTCTACTGTCACCCTTCGGATTCTCGATCCCCAATCAAGCGATAGGAAGGTAATTTGCTTGGTTACATTATTGACCGGTGGTCTGTACCAATTATAATTGAATGCGATCGAGACGCACTCTCCAGAATTATGATACGCTTGCTCTCTCTGATGTATCATTTTTTTAATAATTTTTTTCTTCTGTGCTATAGCATCAGCCCAAATCTGATGTCAGAGCCTCTCTCTCTTTCACTTTCTCTCTCTCTCTCTCTCTCCTCTCTCTCTCTCCGATATGTCCATTTCCTACATTGCCAACCACGAAAGCGGACTATGCTGGCGAGGCTCTCTAGTTACCTGTTGATTGTCAGTCCTAATGATGCAACACTTTATATCATGATGGTCATGTCACAGTCATATGGCCACTACAGCTATGACAACTTTTTTCGTGACCCGAGTGCATATATATACATATTTAAGGCTAACAATCTGTGATTTAGATACGTGTTAAAAAAACTTATGACGGTCATAGGTAAATCTATATAGACGTACGCTACGTCTATATTGACGTATGAAATAGAATTATTCTATGACTTCACATGACAGTCAAATGGCCGTCATATGTCACATTTTTCCCTGACGCATCATTTCGCATTGTGACGTATTAAGCACAACAAATTCTGCTGGTTTCCAAATAGGTCTAAAAATATAAGGAAGGCACTTGAGATAACGCTTTATTATTAAGTGGTGTATTAAGTGATGCAAGCCGCTGTCTCGCCCGCTTTCGTATCCCCTTATAAAACTATAAACACACAGCGTGGCAAGTATTCACTTGTCATCTCTATGTCATAAAATCGTCGCAAATCTCCCAGCATTCTAAGCGGAAATCGCGAGTTATGTGTACACAACACCGCTTACGAGTTAGCCTCGTTAATACGCGTATCGAATGATGCAGGTTTTATGGACTCAAGTGCTAAGAGACGTTGGTAAAAGTTTCTACATCATTGCCGAGGATGTTGTCAGGGCGCGCTGGAGAGCACTTGAATCTATTTTTAAGCGAGATGTATAATGAGCAGAGCCAAGCATCAGCACGTTGTGTACAACGCTCGGCACGAGTAACACAATGCTCATACCTTTCCTCTCTTACGCATTATAATATTCTAGCGTAAGGATTATAATAGCAGATGTATACACGCGTATCAAGTGATGCGAGCGTCATCTACGTAGTAAGTCATCATAACGCTGACATGATTATCAACCAACTAACAGATACATTGATATGCGATCTTTTTATATACAACTGCTAGTCGCCGCTCTTATCGTTTTCGTAGAGACAGATCAGTATTAAAGAAATGCACAAGCAGGGTACAATTCAGTTAAGTACATTAACGCGAAGCGTGAGCATCATGAAGCAACTTCACGATAATTTTGGTAACACCGACGCTGAGGAGCCTTATGTAATTTTCTGCGAAATGTACTAGTGCAACATCAACGTTTGTTTGGTAGTTAAAATATAACTAATACTCGAGATATAATTGATAGTTGTAAAATAGTGCTTGAAAGTATTTCCAATCCAAAAAAATCATTTAAATTGCCATTACATGTTAGACAAATGTTATTTAACGTAGAGGGCCTTCTGTCAACTTTCTTGGCAACATTCCATAAAAATTTGGAAGTACAAGGATCGGGACTTGCAGCAGCATAAACCAATCAAGATGATGATGATGATGATAAGACTTTTAGATGTAGTGAAATTTTTCAAGTCTGCGGAAAAACAGTTTGTTATAAAAGTGCGAGAAATTTTTAATAAGCAGCACGCTCTAAACATTGATACAGTACTAGCAGTGTAATTCGCCATTGTGTATAATAAGGCACGGACTCTTGAAGTTAAATATGCTAACACTAAGTCTAAGTGTATTTTTCATAGAACGTGCTCAAACAAATGGTTTGAAATGAATGTGCAAAAGTCCATTTCTACAGATATAGAGGAGTTTTAAGAGCGAGACTATGGGTGGACCCTTCGCTTCATTTTGAATTTAGTAGTGTACATAAATAAGAAACAGGCGATGAATGGTAGTTTGTATATTAAACTCCCTACTCCCATTATGAGAAAGGAAGCTTGAGTCAATGTGCAGAATAAGGACCAACAATGCTTTAAATGGTCATTTTATCAGCATTAGATCCTCCACATAAAAATTAAGATCGAGTGTCAAAATATTTAAAATGCGAAAAAAATTACAATTTTTAAGGGATAACCTTCCCAATGCAGCCAAAGCACATACCTAAATTTGAAAAACAGAGCAATATTTCAGTTAATATATTTTTTGCAGGAAAGAAAATATCATCATAAAACTTTACCTCTGCATTTGACAGCAGAAAAAAAAGATTAACATGTAAATCTACTAATTGTAAAAAATTACTATGTACACATGGATAGTGATGGAGAAAGAAAAAAACGAAGCAAAGTGGTGAATGTGGAACGAAACAATTAATTAATTGATGATGATGTAGGAGAAGAAGAACATAAAGGTGAGGCAGAAGAAAGCCAAAACAGTGATAGAGGTGCTAATAACAACATAAAATATCACTATGTATAGATTAAAAATTTGTCTCGACTTGTGAGCAGTTCTTTGACGAAACATAAATGTAAAATATTGATTGGCAACGGCGGCCCTTAATACTTCATAACTGATAGAAAGTTAGAAAACCATAAAGTCGAGTGTGTTGAAGTGAATTAAGTTAAAGTTAGTTTGCCGAGCCATAATGATAAATTTTTGAAATTCGAAAATTACGTTAAGAAGAATCGTGTGCCATTCATAGTGTATGCAGACTTGAAGTGTCTATTGAAACCAATACAAAATAG
>JAPYYV010002523.1:0-27480 GCA_030522625.1 Copidosoma aretas
AAGGTTCCAAACCAACACGTATTTTTACTACGTATTCGTGTACGTATTTTTGATACGTGATTAAAATATGTATCATATCTACGTATATATCTACAATAGAATTTTACCCCTGGAACATGGTATTTGGTGTGCTACTTCATAAAACTATAGTCGAACGCATAACTGGGATAGTCCAGATACAAATAAACCAGATAATATATATATAAGGTCAGTAAATGAATGAGAAAACACGGGCTGCAATTCATGGCAAGAAAAAAAAAGATATTAACATTATCACCACCTGATGTTACAAGAAGAAATCTGGACAAAGGATTCGGCAAAATATCTTGGTATAACACTGGACAGAAAACTCGTGTTTTGGGATCACACTAGCCAAGTGATGAAGAAAGCACCGATAAGAGTGATGGTCCTTAGCTGAGCTATACAAGTATTAAAGAATCTAAGTCTACTAAGTAAAAGATTCTTATGTCAACTGATTAGTCCATTATTATGTATGGGTAACAGTATGCGACAAAGGTATGGGAAGACGAAAAAAATACCACAAAAAAGAAAGTAGTCTAAATCCAAGAAACGAAAGTATTGAGTGTTACCCGTGTATATCGTACTGTCTCAGAAGCAGTGATAATGATTATGGTGGGCGTAAATCGTCTAGTAAAAGAAAGATGGCTAGGACACCTTGTCAAACAGAAAGTAGAAGTCAATAATGAGGAAAGTCAAGAATTAAACCGAACAACAGCACAGAAAAACAAACTTATACCTCACCTGATTTCCGTTAAATACAGCTTTTCTGCACTTTTTCACACAACATAGAAAGAACTGTAACGTCAAACTGGAAATTCTGCGGTTACAAAAAAAGACGCTAAACAATATTTTACCACCGGAACAAAAAGCGAAATCTAGAAATATGATAGGCATGTTGAACCCTAACATCATGTTTGACAAAATGCTACATAACAAAGAATGATAAGCCACAGTAGAAAATCATACAAAAACGGTCCTCCAGACGGAGAAGGAGGGTAGCTGACCAGAACACAATTTTTAGAATTTTGAAAATTGATAGTATACAGACTCTTATTATTCGTAGATTGGCGTTCCATACGTTTGACGGTTATGATTTCTTCTTGATTAATTATAATTGTATAACTTTGGACGAAGACTGTTGAAAAATACGTAACCTAAAAAATACTTTTTATTTTTGTGGTTGTTTTATACTGTTAAGTATTCGGACATTAACAAATTAAGCATAACATGCTCTATTTTCTAATTGTTTTTTTTTTTTACTTCGCACGAGCTATGATGTAACCACTTCAAGTACAATACAATATACAGTCAATGAAAAATGATTTTCTATTATTTTTTCTTACATTATAGTACATTTTATCGAAAATGTCAGTTCTTTGATTGTGATGAATACTAAAACCAAGATAGCCATTTTTTGCCTATAGTAATTTAAATTGCATCATTGGTAGTCATGAGTTGCGTTGAATTTAATCAACTGCCAAATGTTATTTGTTGGAAGTTTAATGATGGTATTTGCGCACAGATAATGTTAAAATATCATCTTAATAAATCAGAAAAATTATGATGGACAACTCAAAATTTGTATCTGTGGGAAAAAACTGTGGGAAAAAAATATAATTCTGGTGATATGGGTTCTAAAAATTAAGTAGATTTGGTACATCGCAGCATTACCATGAATCTTGCTGTGCTTTCTCATACAAAATATTGATCATTCAGTGATATCAACATTCTATTGATATATATATATTTATTAGTTTCATTATGTTTTATGAACATAACCTAAAATTATTTTAAGAAATCTAAAAAATGTAGTTTGGCCTATCTACGCATAGAAAATAGGCTAATGAAGAAAGTATTTCAGGTTCAGGTAACAAGACTTGACAAAGTATTAGGGTTTACTATCTGAAATCATAATATGAAGTTTTATTTTACGTAAGTACCCAGCGGAAAATATTAATATTAACTTAAAATAAGTCATGTTACACGAAATCTAAAATGGTTTTCATACACCAAAAATAAAAGTATAATTAAAAATGAACTTTTTTAATTTTCATAGGTGCGATGTATTTATATTCGGCAAAATATCTGTGAAAATCGTATAAAAGTAGTGAATTAATGTGTTATATACCATCAACTAGTATAGCTTGCAAGCCTCAATATATTTTAACTGAACATCCTGGAGTTAAATAGTTTGGTATAGTAGTTTGGACTACCTAGAATAAATAATCTTGATTGAGCGAGGATAAAAAATCCTTCTTTAGGCTGAAAAACATATGACTCAAAAGACGTATAAGATATTGAAGGGTAGGTACGTCTTTCGCAATCGATCAAAAGCAGTTTTTAAAACCTGAAGTACTCTTCTAGTGAATTTAGAAAATACAAAGTAGATGATTACTTGACAGTACCATATAAACAGACATCAGAAAACCGTCAAAAGTCTCTATTACAGAGAGATCATCATGTCGTTCAAGCTTGTCGAGATTTTTAACAAATATAATAAATGTACGTAATAATAACATAGAAAATAGAATATTTCATAGTTTTTCAAACATCTAATTAGTTTACAGCATTTTTGTCAGTAATTTATTACACTTCACAGTTTCTTTTCTTCTGAATTTTCTGATATTTCACTGAAATTTTCGGGACTGTACATAACTCATTCATAGAAAAACTTATTACTTCTAAATAATAGTTTTATTTTAGTTACAAACGATGTATATAGACATTGGCAGCCAGACAATTTAGAATTTTATAAATAAACATAAAGAATAATTGTTTTGAGGATTTTGTTAATACTTCTTAAAAATGCAATGAAAATATAAAAAATATTTTCAATAGAAAAAACTATGTAAATTCTTAATATAATTCTTTGATGGTAAATTATTGCACATATCTACTTTGATGACCAAAATTTTTTTTTGCTACGTGACAAGTAACTTTCGTGTCTTAATACTGTCTTTTTTCTATTTTTGAGTGCAGTACATGATGTAATACTTATTCTTAAATATATCCACAGACATCCACACAAATTGAAGATTTACTTTTCAAGTGACAAAAAAATCAGTGATATTATTCAGTATGATTCATGGAAAAAGTTCAATGAAATATTTGCTATAGTTTTAAATTGAAAACTGTTTGGATTTCATCATCATATTTTATATAGACAGACATTGAATCACAATTCTTTAGCCTTTACATATTACAGAATTTTTTATGTAATTGTTTGGTTGATTCAAAACTGTTTATAATCGATGATAAATTTATTTGAATATTTATTACCAAAAATGCAAAATCATACAATAATATATTTAAATATTACGTAATAAATTTTTCATCAAAAGAGATCATTTTTGTAAAAAATTTTTTTCCTCACCACTAAATATTAATTTTTCTATCAATTATATTATAGAAGATTTATGAAATACTTAGGACTTAATTATTCATGAAATATCAGACCCGTAAAAAAATACGCATTATTTTGTATCCAAAATTTAAGTTTTAGATTAGTAATGATAACGACAAAAAAAATACTAGATGAGGCCAAAAATAGTGTAATAAAACTCAACAATTCTTAGGGCACATTTAAAAATAAGGGATGAAATTTTTATTTAATGAATGGGTGAACAGGTAGACATCCGTGATTCATTTGTTATTAATTTTAAATTGATTGAGTTATGTGGGAAGTAAATTGTGATTAAGTTGATCTTTGATTAATACATTTTCTAATAAATAATTGACAACTAATCCTCATGTTATAATGAATTCAGTAATGGATTTAAATATTAATTCATTAAGAAATACTCATCAAACAAAGTAATAAGTTTTATTTATTATTTAATGTTGATTTTTAATTTAAGCATACTAAATTAATTTCATATAAAAACTATATTGTCTGAGATACAGACATACAGTGCCAGATTATTTTTAAAAACATGTAAATTTATTTGCAAAAAAATACATACTACTTGAAAACAAATTATTGTTCTGATTAATATTAATCGTAACACACAGAGTCTAGAACTCGCAGCCTCATGGAGCTCAATCGTCAAGAGCATCTGTCTGAAGTACAAAAGATTGTGTTCGAACGACACTTGGTGAAGATTTTTTTCATTCCAACTTACTTTTTACTAATTTTAAATAGTGTATTTAATAATTCTTTATTTAAAAATACCAGCAGTTTAGGTTTGTGAGAAGTCTTGTGTACCTTCACCTATTAAATGGCGTATACATGTATAATGTAGTACATATAAATTAATATGCCGCTTTAACATCCATATCATTCATTTATTGATCAATCGCCAAGCATTCAATTCAAACACATATTATTATTAATTATAATTGTATGGTCATATTTTTAAAATTCGAAAAATATTACTCGGAAAAAAACTATTTTTTTTTTTTCATTTTTGACAATAATTTTTGTAAAAACTAACTGTTTTTGACAGTGATTTTGGCATCAGATAATTTTGTACGTATACTAATGCTATAAACATGGATATCAGTCTCCCTTGGTTGAATTCACAGATATTTCTCGGACTGATTTTTAAATTTTCAACTCTGCTATAGTCTTACAACTCTTAATTGCATGAGACATCCATCTCCCAATGTTTATACAAACATTCTCGATAGCGCAGTGTTGTATGGATAATAAACACATACATAGATAAACACATGAGTACTGTTTATTCGTCATATGTTACCGGGGTGGAATATTGATTTGCAACGCATTAAGTCTGTTAGTTGAACTTAGCAATTAGTAAAAATTATTAAGTATAATTTCTATTGTTGTCCAAAAATGTGTAAATTTTTTTCAAGAGTGAGAATGAATTATTAACGGTAGCGTGGGTATATTGTTGGTAGTAGTGGTGTCTGATAGGATGGTCTCTCTGCTAGAATTAGTGGCGAAATCTTCATCCCTGTAATATAATAATGTTACACATAGCCATGTATCGGAAAAAGTATTTCTAACAGGCTAATTTTGTTTTGGTTTTTTGAATTTCGATTGATGGAAGAATATTAGGAAGAAGGATTATCCCAGTTCTCGTATTATTTTTTGTTAACAATCGACGGCTGATAAATTTTATCAAAACTTAGACTTGTCGAGATGGTTATTTTACGTTGAGTGTGAATTAATGTTATAAATAATGAGAACTTGTATGTATGAACAGACAATATTAATGATGAAATACGACGATAATATGCATGTATTAAAATAATGAAAACATTAGACACGTGTATAACTAATTTAGATTAATGTAATTAATGTCAAGATTCCCCTCTGTTATTATTAATCCCCAGGAATCGTCGTCTACTTTTTAAGATATCTTAAAGATTTAAGAAGTTAGAACTTAAAGTATAAAAAGTTAAAGGAATTCAATAATATTTCCATTATAAAACATTAGTAAGAGGCTCTTCGTTTGATACAGAATAATTTGTTTGTGATTGTCATATTGCATACATAGGAACAATTCTAATTTTCATTTTCCTGAGCAGGTCTTTTTCTTCAATTGATTTGATTGATGATACTTATCAATAGATAATTCAAATCTTTTAAAAAATGTAGAAAATCATATTACTAGTCTCAATGCAATTAAGTAATACAACCAAAAAAAAATTTAATTCGATGAATTTAGTCACTTGGTATAAATAATCTCTAATCAACAGTCTACCCTATTTATCGACACACGCTTCTTACATAAAATTTTTTAACGACTTTCATTAAAACATTTTTTTTTTTCAATATTCACAAATTAAGGATATGACCGAAGCATTTAACTACTATTATACTGATGTTTTAAATGTATTCATTTACACGAAGGTAGAAATGCGTTTGTGTATGTATGTGCATAAGAAAGGTAGGGCAAGAAAGAGAGAGAATAGCTGACGTATATAATAAATATGCAGTTTGGAGTCGACTCAGTGTTGTGTGAGTAAACAAGACGCTCACTCATGTCATGTAGAAGTCTCATTCGTACTGTTTGTAACATCTATTTGCAGTTGGTGACCTGTACCTACTGCAGCACTATTTCCAGGGTTATGTGAAAAATATAAAGAAGAACTAGAGCGACACATGTTTTTATATAATAGTAAGCACTATAGATCTTGTATGAAGCATGCAAGTCAGAACAGCACTGCAACAGCTGCCAGAAAATTCATGCCAGCTAAATTGACATGAAACGTTTTTTTTCAGATCCTCGAATAATAATGTTGAGAGTTAGAGGGGAGAACAGAAAGACAGACTAGAGATTTTAAAATTCTAAAGTCCTGCTTGAGCTCGTATATGTCAATGTAAATTTTCATAACTCTTGTCTCTCCGTCTATTCACTGACACTCATTGTCGTGTTCATAATTATATTATGCGATAAATATATATGTAAATAAATATATCGGCCAGAAGGAGCATGCTTAGGGTTTTGTGATACAAAAAAAAAGTATCAAGAATCGAAGTATTGCAAAATTGATACCTTAAAAAGAATCAGTACCAAATAATCGATAATTTCCAAAAAGAATCGGAAGATATCAAAGTATTAGTAGTTAAATTGAAATTTTTTTATTATTTTATGTGTAGAGATGTATTTGTACGTAAATCATAAAAATCAAAATTTATTTTAAAAAACTATTACTATTCAACGGTGTAGTATCGAGGTATCGAATAGTATCACAAAACCCTAAGCATGCTATCATACGTAAAACTACAATAGATGAAAGTGTAATCGGGGCCTTTCCAAGAAATTATGTTGACGTTATCAGCTACTTGTACTTTTTTTTTCTCATGGTGCATTTTTATTCTGTTTGGCACGCTCGCGCTGTAATCCGAATTATACATATATGTGGTAATGTTCAAGATCAATGGAGATACTGTACCAAATCGGTTTGAATTTCTGTAAACGTATTTTTTGACCTTTTTGTAAGTTCTTACAAGAATGCGTATTTTTTGAAAGTATACCTGTGTTATGACAATAATTCTTCAAAAATTGTATCAACACGTATACAAAACGTCTTTAATACATTTAAAAGCAATGTTAAATTTTGAAACAGTATTATTGCTTTTGAAACTACGTTAGAAGCCTCGTCATTCAAAGTGCAAATGCATACCAATTATTTTTATAATAATTCTTACAGTTAAAATTCTTTTTACAACATTTATAGCATTGGACATAATATTAGGATGCGTATACTGTGTATACACGGGCTGTCTGCAAGTTCTTAAAAACGTTCCGCGGGCGATTCAATTCAAATTTCGGAGCATTAACATTGATTTAATTTGTTATAAACAGCGTAACTATTGTCTAATCTGTAGTAAAACTATATTAGGTAAGTGCATTTTAATAATATAAACTATTCCAAGTACCAGAAGTGAAAATCTTTATACTTTATTTTTAGTCAACGAATAGATATATGTCTACCAATCTAACCTCTCTGTTTATTGACTGACCGTCAACTATGAATTTTCAAGTTGTTGTGCTTGCATTGGTTTCTACTATTATAATACACTTAATTACGCAATATCGTTTTACTACAGATTTGACAACAGTTAAGCTGTTAATAACAAATTAAATCAATGTTGATGCTCGGCAGTTTGAATTGAATCGGACGCGGAACGTTTTTCCGAACTTTCAGACAGCCCAATAGCCCATTAAAAGCACCCTTATGTTAAATTTTCAAATATCTTTACTATTTTTTCGGGAATAACGCAAAATGTTTTTTACATAATAGCCCAGAATTTTTTATAAAATATAGAAACTGTGAAATGTATTTTGACAAAACAATAAACTATAATTATATATATACATATATATATATATATATTATATGTGTATATATGATGGATATGAATGCTCTCTTATATGATAGATGATCCATGCATCTATAACATGATGATGATTTCTCAGTTTGGATGGTTTCTAGCGATTTAATGGATTTGGCAAGTGTAATATGATAATTACAAAGGAACAAACGTAATGTACGAACTATTCAACATAACATGCTATGTATAATCATCGTATATTTTGGCCTAACGTAAAGCGGAAAGCCGCAAAAAAATTCAGGATTATTTCTTAAGTTATTAACTATGAGTATTTTATAATCTCATTATTTGTCAGTGTTTATCATAAATAGTTTTGAACTTTTTTTTAATAATACATTTTTTTTGCCTTGTCTTTGGGTGATCTTCTCTTGCTAATACGCTTTCCTACTCTTTGCAATCATCTTCAGTCTCCGATTTTCAAGAAGATCTAATTTTAATTACTGTTCTTTTTACTTACATTTAGCCTATTGTTAAAGATAATACGAGTAAACAATATCCATGACACTTGCGCAGACTGACGTATCATCATATGAGTAAATACCGACGAAACGAGAATTCTTAAGCGATTCAGGAAATAGCATGTAACATTTATACTATGTTTTGCGTGGTGCAGAAAGGCTGGTGAAAAAATAATTGAAGCGTACTTGCAACAGTATCTTAAAAGATAATCCTTTTAACTCCTCGTAAAGGATTTCTATTTAGCGGAAATTTTTTTACAAAACATGCTTTGCAGGATTATATATGTATTGCATAGATGATATTAATAATAGTAACAATACAAAAATTCAATGTGAATGTTTATGGTTGATAATTGTGTATGTATTATCATCGTCATAAGTTAACAAAGCCAACGGCGTTTTATATAGATAGGTTATTTTAAAAAAAAAAAAAAATTATGCATAAACAAATCAGAGCACATAAAAAAGGTGTGTGCTGACTCACCCGTAAAGCCTGCTGTCCCGTAAGCTGCTCCTGCATTCGAAACAACACAAAAAGCGTGAGTTATTAATAACGTGATTAAAAACACAAGTGAGGTGACAGTGATTTTGTGAGGGTGCCATTTGTGATAAGCACAGTAATTTATTATGGCATTACCTTTTACTATTAATGTATCGATGAAGAAATTTACCAAAGACGGACATTAATGATAAGAAAACAAACACAATTCAAAAATATCAATGGATAAACATTGAAAAATCATTTATTTTTTTAATCATTTGATGTCATGTTGACTTACATTTCTTTTTTTCTTAAAACATTTTTCGCAAAAATTATTATACTGAAAGTAGATAGTCTGCGCTGGCAGTAATTGGGGCATCGTCATATAATATATGTTTCCATGGATTGTGTCATATCTGTACATGACATACTTACTCTCATAAACAGTTAATTTGGTTTTACATTTGTAAAGCAAAAATAAATACAAATAATATACCACGTTAAAGGTGACAGTATTCACTACTCAAACATAAAAATCAACCAATACGATACGTAACAAAAAATATGTTTGGTCCCTAATAAAAATGTCAATATGAAGGTATTTACGTTAATAATTAGAAAATTAGGAATTATTTTTTATTCGGCATCAAAAATAGCTTACAAGCCAATTTTTTTAAGATAAAAATTATGGTTTACTTATGGCATGTTATTAAGTATTATACATTATTAAAGAATGCTGTCATATTAATACGTATAAGTGACAAATTTGTGTCAAAATATTTTTACAAATATTTATTTTATAAGGCCAAGAGCTTAGAGTATTATATTATAAATGTTCCTTAACAATAACGTGTTAGTCTAATTAAATAACAGCTAAACTGATTTCACACATTCAGTTTCTTTTGTGTCATCGTTTTTAAATAAATGGAACGGGATTTTCAGTTTAATTTTAACAAGTATTTTACAAGATTTATAATTATGCTAGATAAATATTGCACAGTTTGACAGCTTTTAAAACTAATAATTGACTTATAATATTACAAAAAATAGTTACAATAACTATTAACTTTACATGAAATATAATTAAATTCCAAATTAAAAGAGCTTAATTAATTTCAACCAAATATGAAAAGTTAAAAGTTAATTGACGAGTTCAGAAAAATAAGTTTTAAAGTGGCTAAAGAAAACTGAAATCGTATACATTCAATGAAATATTTGTTTGTAAAAAAGAAATTTCGCATCAAGAGATCCAGATAAATAAAAGGTTTTTTGCACTTGACCATTTCACGTAGTATTACAGAAAAAACTGATGCAATTCCTAGAAAGTTATTTTTATTGCAAAATAGTATCATATTATTGATGAATCATCAATTACAAAAAATATTTTTTGCATCGATTTAATTGCACGTGCGTTGTTAGCAACTTGTACGAATACTTTCTTATCACAGTTATTGAAGTTTTTATAGTTTTAGAATACCGCTAATTACTCACAGAAAATATAAAAAGCCCTTTAAAAGTGCGAAAAATATTTGAAAAACGTAGTTTAAAAAAAAGTTTTAATTTAAAAGCTCATTTATACCTAAGCAAAAAAAAACTATTTTTATTTAAATAAGTTGACGTGAAGTGCTTTTTATGCATAATTATTAGAGAATTTTTCTAAATGTTATACATAAAGGATTATTATCGTTGTACGGAATGTAACAGTATAAAAAAATTAAAAATATAATAGTATTGGATTACTGATTGCAAAAGTAGTAATTGCAAGAACCTTATTATGAAACATCATCAATTACGATCTTGTCTCATGATTTTCGTTTATAAGTTTTCGTACATTATCGGATATTCACTTGATGCAAGTCACAAAGGAAGAGTTGACTGTGGTTGTAATTATAATACCTGTAGTCTTCAAATAATCTTTCACAACCCATATGCTAGCGGTGTCTGCTTTAATGAACTTGATTCCAGAAAATTAAATATGAAAAATACAACAAAACGGGGGCAGAAGCTCTACCAAAATAAATAATATGTCACAAAAAGCAAGATTTCTCTGAATAATCCTTATCAATTAAAGTAACGGTTATGAGCACGCGTAGTCTAGGGATAATTGAAAAAGAATTGTTTTTGTGACACTTACATCGTCTACTTTGGTAGAGCCCCAGTACCTGACTTGCACTGAGTGAATAGTTAAGTCAGAGCTAAATATGCTCCCAACGGTTTGGTTGTGAAGCTTGTTCCTTAAAAATCATAAGATACTGTAAACAGTTACTCGTATGAAAAATTCTGTATCCTTAGATATTTCCGACTAGAACATAACCTCCAAAATGAGTTTATTAAGGGTTAATATTTTTCTCAATTTTGTAAACTTTCAACGATACTGTAATGTTGAGAGCAATAAAGCACAAATATTTTCAATTTTACGGAAAAAATAACATCCAATATATTTTAAATAAATTTATTTTCATTAAATTATTTTTACTCCTTTTTTCTGTTGGCAGTTAATTGTATTTTTTAAAGGTCAAATAATGTAATATGTATCGATCCTCATATTTTTAACTCATTTAACAGAAATAAAAATACGTCAGTAACATATTTTGTAATAATTTTATTTATAATTTTTTCTTGTGCTTTTTGACTCAATTTTGGCGATAATAGTTCTTATATATTTAGAAACGTTTTCTTCCTTCAATGATTTTATAAAAAAATTTAGTTTTAAAGTTTCTTACATTTTCAGCAAAATTTAGTTTTGACACTAATTTCAACCTTTTTGACATTTTTTTTATCATCAAAGTCGTACTTACAACTGTAACAAAATTTATTGTAATTATTTAAGAACATTGTTAGTTTTTATGGCTTTTTGAAATTTACGAAGGTGAAAAATATCATAAAAGTAAAAAATAAGGTTTCTTCTGGATACAGAAAAATTAGAGGTTTCCACGGAAATTAAAAATGCAGCATAATAGCATCTGTTTGTTGTACCTTGACTTCGATTTTTAAAGATAAAACTTAATAATCGTTGGAAGAAGATTTTTCTCCCACTTGGTTATTGAAAAAAAGAGTCTAATTAAATGAATAAGATAGTATGCCAATAAAACTTACTTCACCTTATTTGCAAACAGTATAGTTTGCATAAGTTATTTGCCGAAGTAATCATGATTAAGCTTTTGTACAATTTTTCATAATGACGCAATAAAAATATCTAACTACTTCGGATTGCCGCACACCTGTAATGGCACGGTGTCTGAGAGTTTAATGCAACATTATAACGACCAATAGACTATGTGTTCATATATACATTCGCGCATAAATACATCCATACATATATACATACATGTATACATATATATGTATGCATACATATTGGAGAGGCACTGCATACTTCCCAAGTGAGATTTCAATTGTACGATTATGACGATGAATTTTATATTCATTCCGGGAAGTAAGCCCGCTTCCCGAGATCATTCGGTCTTCTTGCAAATGTTTCTAGCCTATTTTTCATTTGTTCATTTATATTTTTTTTTTTCAATTGGTTGCAATACAAATTGGTCACTGTAAGCAACCTTCCTGTCATACGGATTATTTCTTTGTTCTCGTTTTCGCCGTTTTAATGCAGTCATAAGTATGCTCTCCTCTCAACGAAACACGAGCCGTATGACAAGGTGTTATGGACGAGGCCCCTCCATTTTCTGCATTATAAAAGTAAAGAAAAATACACGCCTGTGATGTTAGATCAAATACGTCTGATTGCTCACATAGATTCACACAAATAACTGTAAAGGAACATAAAACTAACGATACAACGCAAGTACAGCCGAAAAAACGTAAAACAGAAATTCATCAATTGTACCTAAAAAGAAAAAAAGTGTTTGTGATTTGGTCGAAAATGCGTGATGCTAAAGAAAAATAATAAAACAAAACTTTCATAAAAAAGAATAGGTAAATAGCAGTAGAAGAGAGATTTTTTGAGGATAGGTATACAAAAATATTTTTAAATGAATATACTACCAAATAAAATTTTATAAATATCATTGTAATATTTTTAATTGTATTGTTGCATACCTGCCATTAGTATGCCTGAACAATGCTAATATTTCTTCGAAGGTCTTGTTCTTTGTTTCTGGGACCTTCTTGTACGTAAAGATCCAGAAGACCGCTAGGAATACACTGAACGGTAGGAACGTGTAGTTTTCAAGGTAGTTCTGAAAAATGGAAATTAGTTTTATTCATTTTTGATTCTGTCTTAATAAATCATTAATTTTTATAAATTTGTCATGGGATAATTTTTGTTTTATAATAATAACTGAGAAATCGATAAAAATCACAAGGAGTACATTTATTGGCTCGACTAATCCACAGAAGTGGTTAATACTGTCTGGAGAACAAAAAGATCAATCACCTTTGAAAATTTTAGTTACAAGGTGGAAAAATTCGAAGCTTGTATTAGGGTGCTTCTAGCATTTTACATAATGTGTGGAATCCAGTCTGTGTGTACAAAATTAAATTTTGAAATTAAGTCAGAAATTTACATCCTATTGCGTTTAAGTAGGGAGATTATTTTTAGGACTATAGGACATCATGGTGATTATTCGGAAAAATTTCATTAATTAAACTTTTTTGTATCATATTTTTTTGTTACTTACAAATCAGTTAAGGTGGCTCATCACCACTGTATAGCACATATTTTGAATATTTTATAACAAATTTTTATTGAAAGTTACGAGAAGTGTCATTTAACCTGACAATGATATAACTAGTGCTAAATATCATGCGATTTTATTTATAAAATTTTGATGTTAAATTCTCCACATACCGAAGCTTAAAAAAAAATTCAATAAATGACCTTAATTTTTTTCAATTTACATCCGATTTTTAATTTTTTGGGTTCATTCTCTTCCTTGATCAAACCCCTTGAAACTCATCATGGAAAAAATTGCAATAACTTGAATAGGTTCCCAGAAAATTCAATTGTTCACTTATTTTTCGTATTTCTATGTAATCAACTGAATTTTCTGGGAAACCTATCGAAGTTTTTGCAATTTTTTCCGTGGTGACTCCCAAAGTATTTGATCAAGGAAGATAATATACCCAAAAAATTCAAAATTGCATGTAAATTGATAATGATTAAGATAATTTATTAAATTTTTTTTTAAGCTTCGGTATGTAAAGAATTAAACAACAAAATTTTATGAAAAAAATTGCATCATACTTAGCACTAGCTATATTATTGCCAGATTAAGGGATACTTCTCAAAACTTTTAATAAACATTCATGATAAAATATTCAAAATATGTGCTATACAGGGGTGATCAGCCACCTTAAATGATCATAATCGTGAAAATAATTAAAAATAATGTTAAAAAAACTGAGCTTTTAAAGAGTAACAGAGATAATAATTTCGAATCAAGCCTTTGATTTGTAATGTGTTTGGTTGGAAATGATCACATGACTATGATTCGAATAAAACCCAAAGCAAAAAATAAAATGATGATTCGGATATGTAACAATAATTTATGTTTGAAGTTTTAATGAGATTGTGTTAAAGTTTACAATAAAATTTGTTAGTTAATGTATCCTTGATAAAAACAGGTAATTAGACGAAAGGTATAATTTTCAGTAGTAGTATAATGCCAATGTATATAGGTTACATATAACGCGTGCTTTTTTTTAGCTGCAGACATAACCGGCAAACGTTTTGAATTGGAGTGAATTAATCAAATATCTCTAGAAATGTATTAAGTTTCTTATTGTGTCTTTCTCATTGCAATGGAAATTATCGTCTAGAAATAACATGAAATTTCTGTAAATAATCAAACGCTTTTTTGCATTTTACGTGCTAAGCGTAGTCTTTTTACGAATTTTCAGTAGCATAGTATTATTAATTTGTTGAACTTCAGCGTAATATGAGTCATTACAAGTTGTTTTTGTTTTAAATACTAATTAAAATCATTATATATTTTATCTTACTCAAAAAAATAAGCATAAAACAGTTATTAAACGGTTTATTAATCTGAAAAAGCAGGATATCATAAAAATAATAATTTTAATAATGTACAGAAAATTATCGACAAAAATATAATTTTGTTCAAAAAAGTGATACACATGTCGGCTTATACAACTCTCTCTACAGTTAAAAGAGAAACGTTTCTTTTTACCGTACGGTACACAAAATATTTTGCCGCATTCATAAAGTCCATTACGTTTCACCCTTGCATGCCGTTGCTCATAAAATAAGCACACCACATTACCCCTGCATCGTTCAAACTTGAATTGGCTTATGCTAGATACATGCAAATGTTATCCAAGAGAATCGTTGCATCAAATATTCAAAGCGGACTCAGACATATAGGGAACAGTGCACTGCTCCTGTTGCCCAAACATCTCGAGTGTGTCATTAAAATTTCACGGTAACTGTAAAACTTTAACAACGAATGGGGGGCGCTAGGATTTTTTTTCAGTCAAATTTGGGGAAGATGTTCTCTGCTTGAGCAGTGGTTTGATTATATATTCATTGTAAAATCAGAACAAACGTTGAAACAAAAAAAACGTAATTATTCTGAAGGGTATGCATTGGGGTGGTCCAAAATTTCTTGAAGTATTTAATAATGCAAGCCTCTTATAATGTACTCTGCATGATATAAACGTACCTGCAAAGCAGGCGTTGTACAATGAAGTTTAGAGGTCCCTGCCAGTCGACAAAAATCAAAAAATCATCGAATTCTCTTTTATTTTATGTAATAAGTTAAACAAATTTTTTTTTCTGTTTTCATACTCTTTCATTCCTTAACAACACCATGACATGTAATTCACGCATTTTCATTTAAATAATAACTAAACCTATAACTATAGTAAGCTAAGTTGTATTTAAGTTAAATAAACAAAAAAGTGTATTTTTTGTTTGATTTCAACAGCTAGAATCACTTTTTTAATTATGACTTTAATGTGATTAAAAAACACCTTTAACATAACTTATTATAACTCACTCTATTTCTAGTTTTTGTTATTATTTCCATGATGATTCGTGAATTACGTATCATAGTACTGTTTGGAAACAGAAAAGCGGGAAAGATGGAAACAAAATTTTTTTAAACTTTTTAATTGAAAGAAAAACGAACGAAAATTCGATGATCTTTAGATTTTTGTGCGCTCTTAGGGACCTCTAAACTTTATCGTATAGTGCCTGATTTGCAAGTGTGGTCATATTAAACAAAAAACATTATTACAAGAGGTTAACTTCATGAAAATTCAAAAGTCGGAAAATTTTGGACCTCCCTAGTAAGTATGCATACACATAATATGCTCTTCAGTGCTCGACAACGGGATCATTCCGCTTCCCGTTTTAAGCGGTTTTCAAATAGGAAAACTATTTCGATAAATTTTCACGGTGTGATTTGGGAAGCCGCAATCAAGATTAGCAGGTACTGTAGAGCATATGCCGGCCCTTAACGTAAATGTAAGAATTTTAAGCATTGAAAACCAAAATAGTATTGAAGAAAGAGACCATAAGTAACCCCTTAACCTAAAAATCGTTACTCATGAGTCATGAGATTATGCTTACCTTCATGGTCGGGAAGATGATGCCAACGCAAAAGTTGGCCGTCCAATTGACGAGAACGGCGATGGACATGGCGGCCGGCCTCGGGCCCTGGGAGAACAGCTCGGCCGTGATCATCCAGGGTATCGAGCCCGGGCCTACCGCGAAGAAGACGACGAAGCCGAGGATCGAGACGACCGACAGGTACGACATCCAGTCTATCATTTCCTGCACGTAACCGAAAAACTCCTATCAGGCGAGTAGAATCGAGTTCTCCTTTCGTGAGCCCAGTCGGAGGAGTCTCGCGAGGTATATGTAGCAGGACTCGGATATCAATGGTAAATAATAAACAGTAACCGCATGCAATGCAGCTCAATCCTGCTGGTAATATAATTTTGTACTTTACGAGCAGTTGCGTGAAACTACTTTTCTCCCGTGAGTAGTCGTGGGTCTCGAGTAGTACATTGATTTGAAATTATCTCAATCAATCTGTTTAAATCTAAAGTTTTCCGGTGAGTAATGGAACATTTTGATATGTATATATATGTGTATTATCGACTATAGTTTAAAAATGAAACCGACCCACAATCAATGACGATATCAAGATACAGTGTTGGGTAAAATTATAATCAATGATGATTTTTTTATTCGCATTACTATGTATACTATTATGATTGGAAAAGTAATTGAACTTTAACATGCCTTTGGGTCACTATAATCATGCATTTTCTTCAGATATATTACTAATAGATTATATTATAATATTGGTATTTTATAGCACATCGATAGTACTAAACACGTTATGCGCAAAATATAAGTATTGGCTTCAAACCTCACGTAAAGGTTTCATTTCTTCTTTGACTATAATAGCAATTAACTTAAATACAAATTTTTATTATAATTTTGTCCATCACTGACTCGTTATTAGTTTGTTAGTATTAATCTAAGTAGGATACAATGTTAGTCAACGTATATGAATACTTTGCCCGATATACCAAACATGCGGAGGGTGCAACTTCCAATGCTGGCCGTATAACGTGAAAGGCTAGCATATTTAACGAGATCGTCTTTCTAAAATGGAAGACGCCATGTACTGTGGACTACACGTACAGTGTATAATATACGCTAACAGGTTTGAGCGAGCTGAAACACAAGCTGATAGTGTGCTAGAAGGGCGGTAGTTGCGATTTCCTCCATACTGCTCACGAAAGAGGCTGATGATGAAGGGGATGGGAAAGGGAGAGGGGTTGAGAAAACAAATAAATTCAAAGCGTACAGTACGAGGACGCTATTAAATGGAAAATCGTCAAGATCGCCTTTGGGATAGTTGTGGGTATTTCTCTTTTTCAGTTCGACTGGCGGTTTATGAAACTAAATTGGTTTTTCAATGCCCGTCGGACGCACATTAATATATTAACGTTTAACCTAAATTTCAAAGCCCGCGTGAATTTTGTGTGAATTTTCTAGGTTAAACAATTTTTTGGAGATCATTCCTAGTGAATTTTTTACGTGGACGAAAATTTCTAGTAGATCAAGCATATGCGTCCTTAAAAAAAACCATAACAATGTCCGAGTACTGCCGTACCGGATTTGCATCATTGTTCCAATTCCGCGGGAAAAATTTTCCATTTGAAATCCCATGAGAAATTCTGTCCACGTGAAATTCCTCGTTAAAATTCATTGAAAGCCACGTGAATCCCCACGTGAAAAATCCACGTGAAAAATCCACGTGTAACTGTTGAATGGAATTTTTATCAGTATCATCCGATGCCAAGAAAATGCGCACAAAATACACCACAGATTGCCTTGATTCATCCTATCGCCGTCTGGGAAGAAGAAAATTTGGGCTACAATCGAACTCTACGAAGTTGGACAAGAAGAAGAAGACAATTTGGCTTTAAAATAGTTTTACGAACATCTAAATTGAGCTAATCGAGATCAACAGATCGTTCGATATAACGTGACGATGAATCATGCGAGGTAAAATTCTTACGAAAAACTGAAGACGTGACGAAAATGTTTCGTGAATGCTGATGCAGTTTATTTTAGTGACTCCTGCGCCATCTCACACTTACAAAAGTCATGTTTCGGACGATCTGTTGCTTTCAATTAATTGGTCCAAGACGATCGTAATATTTTATTAAAGCTGAATCGACCCCTTTTTACCCAAACAACAAAGTCGATCCCTTGTATATGTTGAATCCAAACACGATCTTTAATTTCGCCGAATAGACCTGCTTTCCTCTCAGGCAACGATATCGTATGTACGAAAATAGATACTATTATACATATGCCGTACGATTACAGCTTTCAATAAAAATCGAAAACTGCATTTCGAAACAATTTTGTGCTTGCTTCATTTCAGGTAGAATATAATATATCGCAAAACTTCAGTTTCAATAACCAAAATCCCAGCGTTCTCCGACAACGCCCAAGTCGATCTTGAAAATGTTCAAACAAAAATATAATAAATCCTCTACAAGGCCGGGATCACCAAAAAAACTCGGATGCATGCGGGCGATGAAGGGGACTCCTTAAATGCTACATGAGTGGCAGGGATGAACTAAAAATGAGTGTCACATGTGAATGAATTCATGATGGTAAACCCGATGGTTCTGTGGACCACACCCACGACTGATTCTCCATACTCAGCTTATAAGGTCCATGTCCCCATATTCGTTCGACTTTGCACTTTTAAAAATGGAGCTGTATATATATTTTTGTACACTTGCAAAATATTCAAATACATCTTTAGACTTTATCGATTCGTTTTTTTGGAAGTTCGGGGTAATTTGAAGTTCTAGAAGCTGAAAAAAATATGAAACGAACGATCGTACGGACGCAAGACGAAAACAGGGACATCGACCTTGGAGCTGCTGTGAATAAAGATCTCGTTCGCCATAGGTTTTCAATGGACCGTTGAAGTATCCGGCCTAACAGATCACGAGCGACGTTGCGTTCAAAAAACTTCTGGCGGATACGGTGATTGCTTTAGGTGTGTATATATACCGATATATAAAGGTGTCGTTTCGCGAGCGATGGACATATTGTACACTTAACGGCGAAACTGCCACTTAATCCTCCGCTCTTTTGCCGCCCAAAGCGCCATCACCTGCGATCCATCGCTACGCGCTAAGCTTCACCACTTCACTCATCCACGCTTGCATTACTGTTCGCTGGGTGCATCAGGTCGGATGGGATGGTCGAGAGGGGGGTGGGTGAAACATGATACGCGATTATCGTTAATTTTTTTTTTCAAAGTTACATTTTTACGTTATCATCGCGCGCGAATCGTATGCATTCATATTTAGATAATTTTTGGAAACACTCTGAATTTTAGAAACATTTTTCGATATTTTTCATGCTTGGTATGAAGTTTAGATCGAGGTAGTGCCGGTGAATTTGAAATTTTGTATTTTGACGGATAGAAGCTGTCGGCAACAAGCATCATCCATGATAATCTTTAGAAATATTTGTGTAAACCCCAAATGCAGTTCGAAATTTCTTCGATGAACCGAGAAATCCCGTTTGTCGAATAAATATTATCGGAACAGCGAAATTTCTAGAGACTAAAAAGTATGTCGTGGACAACATTTTCGGGACACTAAATTTTGCCACAGGATTCAAAACACTTCGGGACGAGTTTTTCTCCCGCACAAGCCTAGTTCGTCCGTTCGAATTGTGATAGGAACTTAAGGTTGCAACCATCCCTTGTTCGCTGTCTTAAACTTCAGTCTCCGCGAGACCTTAGAAAACTGCGAGTATCACGATCCCGCACCACCCCGCGAAGCCTTACGGCCTTTCTTTTTTTTTAAGAAACAATCGGCCAACGGTTCGCTTACTCGTTGCCAAAATGATGAGTAAAGTTCCGCATTGCACGAGCGACGACGTGATTGAAAAGAAAAAACGCAATGAAAACAGTCGCAGGGGTGCAATCGACCGCGACGAGAGCTGGCGATTTCCGCGAGGCTCCAACAGCGCTTCGCGCATTAATCCGCACCGTCGGAGGGTTAAAAGGGTGTCGCGCGAAGAGCCGAGGTAGCCTCCATTAGCGGCCGTGTCGTCAGCGCCGGCGGCAAGAAAGTGCGGAGCGCGAAGTCCTGGCTCGAAAAGTGGGTCGCAGCTGAGTCCCCTGTACCACCGAAGGGGGGAGTCGAGAAGCCCCGATCGCGACGAGCTTGCCGGCGAGACAATGGGGGGGGGGGGGGGGGGGGGGGGGGGGGGGGGGGGCGGGGGGGGGGGGGGGGGGGGGGGGGGGGGGGGGGGGGGGGGGGGGGGTGGCTCGTTACGTGGTTCACTCACCTTTATGAGGAACGAAATGGTGATGAATATGGAAAAGATAAACATGCCGCCGAGGCCGTAGAGGTGGAGGGTCCGTCTGCCGGTGCGGTCCATCAGGGGTATCGAGATGAGGGTCATGCCGACCATGATGACGCCGATGCCGATGGTCGCGAACTTTGCGTTGTCCGGCGCCAGGCCGGACGAGGTGAAGAGGCTCGTCGAGTAGTAGAAAACCTGCAATTCAGACAAAGGACCGCGCGTCGTGCGTTACATCGGTCTCTCGCGTGGCGCGGGATACGAGCTGGTTGTCGTTTTTCCGTCCGTCGATAGCGGAATCGATGGTACCCTATCATTAATTTTTAACTTTGATTCCGGGTCGGTTGAGAAAAATTTCTTCCGACAGCACAAAATCTTGCAAGAAAGTTTTTTGTTTGTTTCTTGATTTGTTGCAAATAAAAAAAAATGGGAATTCGAATACAAATTTTAGATTGGTTGCTTCAATTCTTCCGCTTGTCAATAGCTCGTCTGGCCTCACTCGACTGTTTCTACTTAGTTTTGCGGAAGATATACTTTTTAAGGTTAAAAGTGAAATTATGACTAAAAAGTTGAAAGCGAAAAAATTGTGAGGATTTGCTTCAATAGTTAAAGGACGATGAAAAATTATGGCATGCTTAGTATTTTTTTTTTAAAAGCTCGTTCTTATAATATTTTAATATAGATGATTGTGGTTTGATAGCCCTGCTGAAGATATGAGCGATCTTACAAAAAAGCTTTCGGTTAGTATTTAGTTGATTCAGTCAGTTTTCAAACAACTCACTTACTTTATGAACTCTGAACCGCTTGAACTTGTTTGTTTTGTGATATCGTAGTGGATACTGTCGCACATACGGTATTAAAAAAAATTGGCGAATATGCGATCCGTCAAATGTGATACACTCTCTTTCAAGACTTTTTACGCTTTGCATTTGTTGTTGCAATAATTTTAGAAAACATTCCTAATATCTATTGAATTTCAGGATTGCAGAATTTGTCTTGAATTTAAACTTATCGTAAGCAGAAAATGTTTCTCGTATCATTTTAAATACTCCACAGTTTTTGGTGGACAAAATCGCTCATATTCATCAGTAGGGTAGTAGACGTGTGTGCTTCTAAGAGCCCTGCAAATTTAAAGAACTTTAAGGAAGGCCTTCGCTCTACAATGTCTGCGGACCGAATATTATGCTCGTACCGCATCTTTTTTTTTAATTAAAAAATAAATATAGACTAATAATATTCTAAGAGAGTCGCACAGCCACACGTACAGACTTGGGCGCTATTATGGTTCTTCAAATACTTCAATTGTGACATAATTTTCTGTAATTCAATTTTGCTATGAATTTCTTTTTTTCGTACTTCACGTAACACGATATTGAATTATTGAATACTACTTTTTCCAGCAATGTAACGCATGCAAAATAAATAGATAAAAGTATCAACTATTCGTAAAAAAAAAGTATTGAAATATTTGTTCAAATACTTCCATTCACAATTCATCCCATGAAAATACAGTGCGCTTTACATTTTTTTTTTAACTCTGGGGCACAAGCGGCATGGTAAAAAAATGTTTTCCGTCAAAAAAACTTCTCCGCGTTTCCGGGAAAAAACGAAAACGTATTCCAAAGTGCCTGAAACCTCGCGAAATAACCCCGCATTTCGTCCTTCAACCAAACGCCGCGCCAGCCAAACTCACAGCGTTGATGCCCGACAGTTGCTGCGACAGCTGCATGACCACGCCAATGAGCAGGGGCCGCTTGAGGGTCGGGCTGCATATGAGCTCGGACATCGAGATCGTCGACTCGGACTGCTGGGCCCGCTCCTCGGCCCGCATCTCCTCGATGTCCTCCTCGACCTGGCTGCTCGCCCTGAGCTTGCGCAGCGCCTTGCGCGCCTCCTCCTCCCACTGCTTGGTGATCAGCAGGTACCTGAAAGCGAAACAAAAAAACGTCCCCCGTGTACGTGGTCGAACGAGCTCGGCGAGCGTTGCATCGCCCATCCCCGTGAACCACCCGCTTCGGCGCGCGCGGGTCTTTTTTCGCCGGCCACTCGAGCCGTGCATTATTCATGAACCGATGCTCGGGCTCTCGCGAAAATTCGGATGATCCATCCTATATTACACTCTCTCCCCCTGGTTGCCGTACCCCCGGGTTTTCGCCAAATATTTACCTCGAGGGGGGCTCCAGAGCGGTCGGATGTTTTTCTCGCTCTTGCACTCTAAAAGTGTATGCATGGCTGGTGATCGATCAACATTCGTTTTCCTCGTTTCTCTATTAGTTTGGTTATTAACGGGAAAAATTGTTTCAGAGTTTGAGATGACGAGTTTCCTCTTGAAATGTCACAATAACGATATTTCATCGATCGAGGATAAAGCGATTTTTTGAACTCATCAAATGATGGTCTTACTGATTGTGCGACGATTATGAAAAATTTGACAACAGTTGGGATAAAATATTATAAATTAAACGACGTTCGTATCCACTTTGATTTTAAAGAGTCCCTAAATCTCTCGTTTGCATCAGCATGGAACCACAGAATATATAATTTTCGTTTGAATTATTCATCAATTTTAAGGGTAAACCATGAGTGCACAGCGGCAAAAAGTTCATACTGAGTGATAAAAGTCTTTCATTAAATTTTTAATGACAATTTTGTCATCCAGCAAATTACAAACTTTGACACGTAAAATTTTCTTTTCACGCATCAATGGGTGGTTTAATTTTGTTCGTATACGATAATAATCGATGATCGAATTCGAGTTAAGCTCTAATTAAAAGTTAATCGAACGAGTTGGGATCTTTAATTTTGGAAAATACGATTTCAACGCGATGGGCATTGGAAATTTAATCAGTTTGATTCGAATGTGATCATCAATGGTGTCTCATTTATTTTCCCGATGTCTATTGAACAAAAAAATATTTTTTACAGAGAAATATTTGTGCGCCGAATAGAAACGAAAATACCGACTTCTGAAGTTTCAATCCACGTGGTATGTCTCTGTATTTATAATAGGTGAATTTACCTTCACGATTAATAGGCTGTACAAAATATAAATTTTATTGGTAAAATTAGGTTTCTGTTTTGCAAGTTAGGAATCAATCTACAAATAAGGTCTTGAGCAACAATTAAGTTCAAAAAGAGTATTATAAACTGTCCAAGAGGTTATGAGAAATACGTTAATTGCAGAGCGGCTCGTCCTAAAACTCTCTCAGTAAAAGGTCCCATGCTTTTCCAAATTTCGTTACACATAGCGTAATTAACTCATTAATTTTTACGAGACCGTTATCGTCAACCACCGCTCAATTCGTATTCATAGCAGGAAATATTTGATGGTATCTGAATGTCTGAAACGCCTGTGGTGAGAAATATTGATTTCCATCGATTGAGATGTATACTCCCGAATCGCAAAAATCAGAGCGCATCGATTTTTGTGCACGATTCGGCAATCCACAGAACTGTCCGACCGCTAATTGGGTACGTCTGGCTGGACTCGTTTCGCACTACGTCCCAAACCAAACGATGGAACAAACCAAAATGATGGGCCTACCTCGGCGACTCCGGGCAGAACGGCAGCAGCAGTAGCTGCAGCACGGCGGGTACGATGGCGATGCCGAGCAGGACGGGCCAGCCCTCGTTGTTGCCGAAGATCTGCTCGGTGCCGAGGATCTGGGACATGAGGAGGCCGATGGTGACGGCCAGCTGGTTGACCGTGCCGAGGCCGCCGCGCAGGTTCAGCGGGGCTATCTCCGATATGTACATGGGCACGAGGGAGGTGTTGAGGCCGCAGTTGACGCCTATGAGGAAGCGCCCGACGAAGAGGATCTCGTAGGCCCGCATTATCTTCGTGCAGCCCATCAGGCAGGCGCCGCATATGCCGACGACGTTGTTCAGCAGCAGGCCGCCTTTTCTGTGAAAACAGAGAGCGGAGGGAGAAGGGGCGTGAGTTTAAGTATTTCGATTTGCATTGGACTTTATGGGGTGAGTTTGGCGACGAATTTTGAGGCCTACTATTGTTACCGATCAAGGGTGTACAGCCGAATCATTCTACGACCCTTTTTAGTAGCTAGATACTATACGTGACGCAATGTACACTTTTTCCAGAAGTATGAGGAATTGGTTCCGCCATTCAACGCGAAATCATTGTTATCATTACTTGAGTGGTCTTGTACGTTGGAAAATACCTCGATTCGCAGTATTGAATTTAGTTGCCTGATGATATTTGACACATAACATATCACATAATACGAAACAAGGCTCCTTAATCTGTTGAAAACTAAAGCATTTTATTACACTTATAATAACGTGCAGGTATATATTGTCAATAATTCAAAAATCTACTCAAAACGTAGAGACTTCTATGTTAAATTTTAATTTCCTAAACATTATTTTGTTTTTTGAATAATGATCGAGATGCTAATTAAGTGTACACAAAAGTTAGCTCTGATTCTTCATCCCTAGTCGACTAATAACTCATCACTATATTATTAGATCGAGCTCTTTTGCACACCTGATATTTCTATCAACTAAGTTGTGGGCGATCGTTCAAGGAACGCAGAAAGCTTTGAAAAACTAAAATCTAGCAAAAATGAAAGAAGTTCTTGTATTTCAAGTGAATTAAAAAAAAAAGTTATTGCATGAATTCGTGTGTTACTGGAAATTTGATAGGATTATTTTTTTTAATCTGTTCGATATCAAATCTCATCATAAAACTCGAATAATGAGTACAAGAGCTTTTCGGGCTCACAATGCTCATAAGTAATATGCAGAGATGGAATTCGCATCACATTTCACGACAAAATCAGCGCCCATCTCGAAAAGGCGGTGTTCATGCCTAAACAAAGAGGACTGGAAAGGCTATCGATGCCCGCGCCGTCAGCGAAGAGGCTCACGCGATAGCAGGACCCCCTGCTGAGTCAGGAAAACACCACAAGTGCCCAAAACTTCAAAGCCGATGGAGCGCCAGCTTTGTTATACAGAAGGAGGTCGGTGTATCGGATCCGCTTGACTCGAAGGTACAGCGCACGGTAGATCTTGCCGCGATAACGAACCTCCCGTTCTTGTCGGTGAAGCGATCTAAACTGGGCGTGCGACAATTTTCTTAGCATCACAAGTGTTGCGCTTTCCGTTTGGGCATGTAAATTTGTAAGCGTGGACGAGGATTCTAATGATCTTGTTGTGTACTTATCACACTGATGTCACAGGAAAAGATGACAATTTAGTTTTGCCAAGAGGATTTTAAAACTAATTTTTTGTCCGCATCGTCAACAATTGGATCTGATTTCCCCGTATTAAACGTGATTTACTCAATAAATTGTATTAATGTTACTTCAAAACTATTACATATTATGTTGAATCAATAGCAGTATCATTACTTTTATTAAATTAACTAAAGATGAAGTTTAGTGCAGCACATGAGTAGAAGGATGCTCAACTCGATGTATGAAGATTTCTCATCGTATCTTAACTCGTACTACTTAAAAATCAACATTGCGATGTTAAACCGATAAAGAAAACAAATTGATTATTACAATAGTTTACGGCGATAAAAGAATGTCTAATAATATCTTGACAAGTACTAATTAAAGCCACCAATGCTAAGTTGGTACAATGATGAAAACATATTGATGATTAAAATATTTTACGACGACAAAATAATGTCTGATCAGGTATTGACTGATACTACTTGAAAACCAAAGTTGCTGAGTTAGTGCGATGATGAAAACAAATTGAGTATCAAAATAGTTTTCGATTATAAAAGAGTGTCGGATCAGATACCGACTCATACAACTCAAAACATTTGGTTGGAGCAAACAAGTTGGTGCGATAATAAAAACAAATAGATAATTGAAACATATTATGACGATATGAGAATATCTTCTTATATTGACTAGTACTACTCCAAGTCAACATTGATAAGTTGTTGCGACGATAAAAATAAATTGATGATTAAAATAGTTTACCGCTATAATATACTGTCTAATAAGATACTGATACGTACTACTTAAAACCAACATTGATAAGTTGGTGGATGATGAAAATATTTTACGACGATAAATAATGCCTGATCACATATTCACGTGCACTACTTCAAATCAACATTTTAAGTTGGTACTACAATAAAACCAAATTGATGATTTAAATATTATTTTCACGACAATAGAAGAATGGCTGATCAGAAATGACTATTACTACTTAAAAACCAACACTGCCTCATTGAAGTGATAACAAAAACAATATGATAATCAAAATGGTTTGCGATGATAAAAGAACGTCTGATCAGATGTTGACTTGTACTACTTAAGACCAACATTGCTAAGTTGCGGTGATAATGAAAACACAGTTTACGAGGAAAAAGAACATCTTATCAGATCTTCATTCGTACTATTTTAAATACACATTGCCAAGTTGGTGTGATAATAAAAACAAATTGATCATCAAAATAGTTTTTGATGATGAAGAAATGTCTAATAATATTCTGATATGTACTACAAAAAACTAACATTGCTAAGTTGGATCGATGATGAAAACAAATCGATAATTAAAATATCATATGCTGATAAAAGAATGACTTATCTGATATTGACTCGTACTACTTAAAACCATTGCTAAGTTGGTGCGATAATAAAAATAAATTGATGATTTAAATATTATTTTCACGACAATAGAATAATGGCTGATCAGATAATGACTATTACTACTTGAAAACAAACATTGCTTTGTTGCCGTGATAACGAAAACAAATTGATAATCAAAATAGATTGCGATGCTAAAAGTACGAGGGTGGTCCGATAAGTACCTAGCCTCACCGCCCGATGGCGCTGCTATGGCTAGAGAACTATACTATCGTATAGTACATTCTAGCAGACGGCTA
>JAPYYV010002524.1:0-20509 GCA_030522625.1 Copidosoma aretas
ATAACGGGCGGAACAACAAAACTTAATAAATTTTAACATGAAAACAAAGGAAAAAATAATCAAATAAAAAATAGATAATTATGATGAAATTTAAATAAACAAATAGATGACAGCTAAAAAATTAATCATAAGTTACATTAACCTAATAACCTATTGTATGGAGAACTTATTTATGCATAAAAAATTCAATCTTTTACTATACGAGAAAATTTATCAAACGGTCTGAATTATCTTTTTGCTTTTCTAAAACTTAAAAAATTATAAAATGTCGGGGGGTTAGCGTGCGAAGCGCGCAGGGGGGTGAAGCCCTCAATCAACTTTTGATTACTTAACAATTAATATTTTAATTTTTTTTTATTTTTGAAATAGTACATAATTTAATGGTTTTACAAAAACATTTATTTGTGATGACTTCCGTTGTTGTGATTGCTCTATCATTATACAAAATTTGGTTTATTACATAAATGTATATAACCTCGGATACATTTTATTATATTTAAAGAATTTTTTATAATTATATAAGTAATTATAACATAGAACAAGTTTAGCTTACCTGTCCAAATGCCTTATGGGACTTTTGGAATATATTGATGAAAATTATATGAGATGTATGTTTTAATTGATGTAAACAACTGTCTAGTGAAATGTTAACTGCAGTACAGATTTAGAAGAAAGGGTATAACAATACTCTTCCCAATCAAGAGAATTATGAAATGTGGAAAATTATATTAGGATAATTTTTTAGAGAATAGAACCAAATTTTAGGTAAGGACTTAGAGGATTGCTGATTGGGGTTGGACTAGGTTGAATTGTGGCTATGGTCGGCTACTAAAGAAATTCAAATATAAAATCGTGTTATACTGGACAGAGGATTATGACAAAGTGAGAGCTGCAAATAAGATATTCTGTATAATGTCTTTAATATTTTTCCTATAAACTTTTTCTGTTGGGAGGGGGGTAGTCAAATTATTATTACATAGTAGTAGTCAGTGGGGGGGTAGTTAGCTTATTATTATTTTTTATTAATATAAACGTACCGTTGCATTTTCAGCTAATAATAAACTGACTGCAGGGAATCAGTGTTTTTTTCAGATTTTTTTAAATATGAGAAATACAAAGGGCTGTAAAGCAAAATTTTCCATTTTAATGTTTTAGCCCCCTGATTTATCTAAAATTTAGTAAAAAAAATTTCTTCTGCCAGCCATTAGTCCGGTCGCAAATGACGAGAGACCACGAAAATCATCTTATTCGTTTTGTTCGAATAACTATTGTCAGAATACAATTATGACCCCTGAAGATGTATCGAAACATAGTTAACGTTATGTAAAGGAAGAAGTCCTAAACTTAACTTGATGCGCTGGATAGTTTACGAACAATAGAACTTGCAATTTAAAATCTTTAAAGATTCAATTTGATCAAAGATTTCTGAAACGATTGTACATTACCGTATTTGATTTTACATGCTAACATAATTGTATGTTTTAATAATTAATTATGAAATTTATGATTTAGTTGTGTCTATCTTAGATTGAGCAATGAAAACGATTTAAAGCTGAATTTTAAATTTTGTATCTCTTAGTTTGATTAGAAATAGACAATTGGGATCTTGCATGCAAAATTCCATTTGGTCTGTCTTGTGGAGTTTTGAAAAATAATCAACACGTAGCTTTATTTTACGCGTCTTTCAGTATGTGTTTCATCAGCGTTATAACTAACTTTGACGTTTTTTATCCCCTGCCTCAGAAAATCCAACTCTGTTATTTTTGACAAAGTAGTAGAAAATTGTATTATACCAAATTTTTCTTTTTTACAAATATGGAGCTCAGTTGTCATAAAATTTGATTATTTATCTACGTTGTCACAAGCATGTACTATCCAGCCGACCTTGTCTATTTACATCATAATTTAAAGTATAATGCACCTTCACAGTAAGCATAATACACAGAATTATATTGCTCATGACATTTTGTATTAAAAAGACATGGTATCCGATTGTAAGATCTTAGCTTATTACTGTTCAGATATAGTTTGCTAGATTGCAACACGATTATGGTTTGCAAGCGCCTCTTTTTTTTGCACCGTCTACATGAATCGGTTGCTCTGCCACTTTCCTGTAATAGGTTGTTATTGTCGTATGTACTTTATTCTGAAATCAAATAAAGTATTCTGTTATACTACTAATCATCGAATAAACGAATTATCAATGAACATTATAAGCGTGCGAGTCTATTTGGTTATTTGGTTGTAGGTACTTGAGTAGTATCATATTTTTATTTCGTATTGAGCTAGAGCGTACGGGTCGGCCGTTATCTGTTTCATATCTCTTAACACTAACGGCCCGTTTCATTGTTCTGCTTTATTCATATTTATGTCATTTAAATAATTTATTGTTGATTATTTAAGATCCAGAGAGTTAAGAAGTTATGATAATTTTGTATACTTCTACCATGTACCGTCGGTATTGACACATTCTACGACGTATTAGTGCTCCTAGTATCTTGTTAGATAGCAATAGCGAAACATAGTGCAACAATTATATTTATTTTTTGGGAATAAATGTGATAAGTATTCTTTTATTCAATGTCGGCTTGTTTTACCGGATATAAAAAAAAAAATAAGGAAAACGAGGTGTAAGTTTTTTTATTTTTTGATAAAAACCTGCGTTTGAAATCTGCAAATGTGTTACGACTCTAGAGAGAGCTTATTATTTGTATCTGTTTTAAAGTAAATATGTTTTATAATAAAAAGAAAATCACCTACAAAGTTAGAAACATCCCAAAACATACAAAAGTTGCTTTAGTCTGTTTTTGTATGAAGAGTTATTAGCTAGATTTTCCATAACGATTTAAATCGACTAACAATTTATCAACTCCTGGCCATGACAATGCCTTATAATTCGTAGTGAAAACATTGAATGAAGTGGAACGACATACGTAAGAAGATATGAAAACCGTATGTAATATACTCTAATTACCTCATTACCAATCAGTTATAGTAACTATATATTTTTAAGAAATTTATCAAGGAATTGCTTATGGTTACTACAAAAATCCAAAACATCATTATTTTCGAAGAAAATATCTCAAAATACCCTACTGCTGAAGAAAACATTAATTTAACGTTAATTTTGTATGTATCTCAACTGGTCTCTTAGTTGATTTCGCGTAGAATCACATGTATAACAATTGGTAATATAATTTTTATCGTCTTTGAACCCACTCAAAAATTGTTTCGTTTAAAGTATTGTTATTTAATAAATGGTACAAAACGCGTCAACCGGATCACCGGAACACTGTGGGAGATTTACAATATTTTTGTGAAACAATCTATTGTGATCAAAATAACATTTTAGAATAAAAATACTTATTTCAGCACAAAGGATATATGTTATAAAATAGAGAGAAATTATACATAAAGCATAAAAAAAATTTTTAAGGTTAGGAAATTTATAAAATTTATTTTTTTTTTTAAAACTGCGATCCAGTCAAAAAATTAAAGTGGGTACCTAGGCACCTAAGTACGAGTTGATACTTCTTTGGCATAGAATATATGAATGTCGATATAGCTTTTATGAAACGATATTTTAATGAACCCAATTCAATGTATCCAAGGTGGTGCTTTTATCGTTGGAATGAGGATATTCTTTTATCGGGTGTTGTTTTGATAAATATTGTAATATTTAATAAATGTACGATCGTAAAGAATGTATTGTGTAGATAAGAAGAGTACAGAGTATAGCCATCACACGACTTGCAGCCAGGCTGGCTCATAAGAGACTGCCCGCTTTCATCAAATCTCCCGACTATTTCGAAACAACTTTCTACGCTGTTAATCTCTCTAATGTCACGCTCGCACCTGATACATACGCTCACACACTTATTTTTAGTTGCATATATAACACCTGCAACATATATGTATTTTTGAAAAAGCCTCTGAGAATATTAAAAAACCGGTTTCATTATTAATAAATTTATTTAATCATATAAGGGGTCCAGCCCTACACATGACAACTCTTTACCCTATCTCACTATATATATTTATGGTGGCTGCCTATAGTGTAGAGTGCTTTGCAGAGTTGTACGATGAAGGACTGCACCACTGCCCCAGTAAATATAGCTCAACTGAAAAAATGACATTTTTTACGAATGGAGGAAAGAAATTGACTGCATCAAGTAGGACACACCACAGAAGTAAGAACTCCAAGGGTTATTCCATGTGTAACAATGTATTAAAAGAGAGAGCGAGAGCAGGTAAGTAATAGAAAGGAGATGGAAGTCATATGCGTGAATGGCATGACAATTACAAAAAACTATACATGACATGCAATCAATTTATTCTAAAACGAAAGCAACTTGAAAACGTTAGTTTTTTTCAAGTTATGTTGCTTCCAAGCAAAATAAAAAATCATTCCTAAATAACGTACGCATGTCTGCATTGAATTGTGAAAATTATTATTTTTGACCTATCTTGCGTAACCGTCAAGACATGGCGCATGTTATACTTTTAAAAGGTAGTGATGTCATACAATTATTTCGGAATAATTGTTATACAGTCGTATTTATATCTTAAACGTGTTGTAATTTTTTTTGAAATTGTTTTCACTACATTCTTACCACTTTTTTACCAAGATATGCCCAAAATCGGGAAAATTGAGATTATGGGGAAGCGTCGATTAAAATTTTTCCATTTCTCTTACTATATTTACCCTCCATGACAACGGCAAAATCGTTATGTCTAGCCAATCTAGCTTTCTGTTCAAGATATTTCGTATTTTCAAATATTTCGAGGTCATGTGTGCACGACCAAGAGTAATTATTTCTGCAAACTTGTCATAATTTTCTTTACATGCTATAATTTTTTCCAATATTATCCTTAATAATTCCATATAGATTTATTAAAGACACTAAACATTAAGGTTATGATTTTACATAAATCAACAGCTCTCTATTTGTGCTCTGCAATGATTTTTTTTCCCTTTGAAAAACCCATAAGAATTGTTATTTTTGATGGCTTATTGTCAACTAGTTCAAGGTCAAGTGATAACAACAAACCAAATAAATGTCGGGTGATTGCATCGATCTGCCAAGCATGCAAAATTTTTTTGGGAATTGTTTACTGTATTAAAATAAAAATAGTAACAAGTCTTGTGATGTGCGTATTGCACGCACATGCGCACACACTCATACATATTTACAGAGACATCCACACGTATATACGTACAAACAAACTCACTAAACACACGGTATTTACAATACACTATACATTGATTACATAATTAGATATATGGCGGAATCTCAAGCTAGACAAACGGTGAGACCCAAACGGTCAACGATCCACTTATGTTGCTCATCTTTAAAAATTTTGAAAAAATAAGAAGCACTAGAAATCAAATAATTTATCCATAGAACCTCGTATAAATTAGCCAATAATGAAGAAATGGACGTGGCTCTGTCTCTCTCTTTCGTTGTCTGTACGTAGGGTAAAGTAATGTAAGACTTTGCTTTTGAAGTTTATAAGAAAATGATTTAACTAAATGTTTAATTAGTAATGAATGTTTTGAAGAAATAAAATATTTGATAAAAAGTGAATGAAAATTTCAATTAAGATTAAGTTGTGAGCCACATAAAAGGCAGTGATAGATTATGTCTTAAGAAGATAGCTCGTGGCTAAATGAATACGGTGTTTGACTCGCATGTAAGAGAACGTGAGTTCGAATCTCATGGAAAGTATTCTTTTTTTCAGATATTGAAAATTCGCTTCCGTTACACATTTTGGAGAGATGGAGGAAGAGAGAGAGAATGTTAAGATCATTGATTTACTTTCTTGCATAAAGTGCCTATAGAAATATAACTTTAAAAACATTGGGCTAAAAAATGGAATACTTTTTATTTTCTCTAATCCATTAATAAAATCTTGGTAAAGAAGCGATTTAACTGGATATCGTGCATAGGTTTCACCAGATTTAAATGCACAAAGTTTGACATGCCGTCTCACCGTGTCACTACACCCTCGTATTTACGAGGACAAAAAGAGGGCCTCCTAGCTAGCTGTTATCTTTGCGCACAGCTTGCATACCATAGAGTTTAATTGAAGTACCGAATTGGTAGCACGCACTGTCTAGCTCTGATAGGCCCCCCATGTACCGTTCCCATAAAGTAATAAGGCTGGCTCACACGCATGGTACATGGACGTCGTATAAGAACCACGGCTGCGATAGCACAGCAGCACAGACACGCACTACCACAGGTACACTGTTAAGATGTAGCAGCTCGTCCCTCAAGAGACTGCAGCGTCTGTGCAGAGCCACACGCACGAGACAAGGATAGACGCGCGGCCAGTGAAGCGGAGTGTGAGGCCCCGTTGTATGACGCTTCAGACATCATCAGACCCTTTTCCGCATTTGCCGTCGTTTGAGCTGCCGTTGCCGTTGTCTTCTCCGTCCGAATACCTGCCGCCGCCATTACTGTAAGTCCTCTCCGTGCCCAGCTTCCTGGTGCCTGCCGACTATCATCGACTAGCGTCATCGCCAGGCCCGTTTGCAAGCTAAGGTAGGTGCGTGTTGTGCAACAAAGTGAAGTGCATAGTGCTGAGCAGCCGTCCATGTTGAACCCTGTCGCTTCCAAAATGGCTCACCGGAGCTAGATACGTGTTTGCAAATTAAAAGATTTCGCGTATTTACGTGCAAGCCGCGTACAATCTGCGGCCTCTGTGTGGTGTGCTGGTCAAGTTACGTTTTATGTATTAAGTGAATTATAGCATTAAAATTCAGTGTGTCTTCAAGATTTTTTAGTGTATGTGTAAATATGACGCATTAGTGGACGTGTGCAAATAAATTGGCTGTAGCCAGTGATTTCTTGAATTTACAAGCAAATAAAAGATTGCACATTACTGTATTTTGCTGCGCTCAAGCCACTCTCCTGTCACTAACGCGTCATTTACCCTTCTTACCCCCTTTCTCCTCCATTATCGTCATAATCCTCGGCGACAGCGTGATAAAAATCTTGAAAAAAATCAACTATTTCATTGGTTTTTTTGTATATTTTATATGAATAACTCCCGCATAAATTAAATGTGAATAAGTTAGGATAAAATGTGCCCTTATACTGCTATTATGATTACTTGTTGTCACCATTACCTATAACCTTAACAAAATATGAATAATATTCGAAGAATCCTAAGAGATTGGGGCCAATTTATTGGCAAAAAGATTCCTCATTTGCATTTTTTACCCAAACTTTTATAAACTTTCTTTGCTTGATCCAAAAACGTTATTTTCCGGAAATTTTGTAATTTTCACGATTTTTTACCACAAAATTTTGAAAAACCACGGTTATTGGCCAAAAATTCAAAAATCGATTTTCCGAATACTATGAAATTAAAATAAGAACAAATAAAAACTGTGATAAAAATTTTAATTTTCAGCAGTAATAGGTCTCCCAAACCAAAAAATAATGAGCCCTGTCGGGTTCAAATCAATCAAAGGAATCGTAAGATATATCTAATTGTATCCATAATGTCGGATATACCAACAAACGTCTCAATCAATTTTCTTTTAGTTCATCCAAAAACGTCATTATTTAGGAAGTATTATGATTATTATGATTTTATATCATAAAATATTTAAAAAAAAAGTTTTTAGTGAAAAACTCACATTTTTTAAAAAATCGATTTTTTTAAATCGATGATATCGAAAAAAAGCGAACTAATTTAAATTTTCATTTGGAAGCGGTAATAAGTATCCCAAAAAAATATCAAAAGCATTGTTGTGTCAAGATCGATCATGGCAATCCCGAGATAAAACTGATTATATTCATAGTCTCGTACACTCACACCCACACTTATCAATTGTCTTTTTTTGTTTAACCAAAAACGGTATTTCATAGCAAATCTTATTTTTTATAGCTTTTTTTACTGCAAATTAATGTAAATCAACGTTTCATACCAAAATAATCCATTTTACATCGGATTGGATCTTTATCAATCGATAAAGTTAAAAAAAAAAAAAATAAATATGTTGATAATGTTGAAATTTTTTTCTTCAGCAGTGATATAAATCCAAAAACGAAGAAATAAGCCCTGTTAGGTTAACATCTGTTGAGGTAATCCCAAGATACAACTAATTACATACACAGACACACACACACACACACACACACAGACGCACATTGACCAAAGATACGACATTTAAACTCTTAACTTCATAAAACTCATTTATTACATGTTTTCTCTAAAAATTTATAGAAATTATTTATATTCTGCATTCTGAGTAGTTCATTTTTTATGAAAAACTATTCTTTTCTTTTCCTTGCCGTAATGTATATTTTTGGTTGAAATAAGATTAAATCATAAAGACATTGGATTTATTATCTGTTTGCAGATTACATCACCTAAAAAAATTATGAGAAACCATATTTTCTAGTTTATTTTAGCAATCTGTAGATATAAATATGTATGCAATAAAGTATGGTCACGTTATATGAAATAAACTTATAATATAATAAAGACAAGTTATTTCTCCAAAATTTTACATCAATTTTAAAATCTTCATCATATTGTACTATCAGCCATACCAAAGTAAACTTTTAATTATTATTCATAAATTTTTTTCTATCACAAGTCAGCAAAAAAATTTATATAATTTGAGTTTAAATTTTATTTTTAGTTTATAAATTAGAATATCAAGCATAACAACTGAACAAAATATGATAATGTTTATCTCCCTATTAATTTACTAATTAAACAAATCTGATGAATGTTATGACTTGATACAATAAAAAATTTACTGTAGTATTCGGAAAATGATGGTTTCTATTAGGTTTCTCATCTAACTTTTTTTTTTCCCTGTACTAAAACAGTTATCATTTTTCTATATGGAAAAAGATTGTACCGGCGCGATTTATTTTATGACATGAATTAAAAAAACAAATTGGAAAATAAGTAGACGAAGCATATTTTGTTGAGGTTATAGTGACTAAAATGATTACAATTAAAATCCCTGGGCATGTTTTGTCTTAATTTATCGTCAATCAGTTTATGCGGGAGTTTTTTCATCGAAAATGTACGAGAAAATCTGAAAATTATTATTATTTTTTTTTTTTTCCAAATTACTGGTAAGTTTATTATAAAACCTGGTAGAAAATATGTACCATGTCAAGTTTGATCGCTTACATACTAAGATTATTGATGGATTAGGAGAAACAAAAAGAATTTCTTTTTTAAAACCGAAATCGCTTTGATTTGAATGAAGTTTTCAAAAAATTGATGATTTCTTTAAATTTATTAAGCTGTAAAAACTTTTGAATGTTTTCCCGTCAACATTTCTACATGTAACAACCCATGAGTTTTATTATTATAGAATAATCATTATATTAGCATGTTTGGTTTGATTACACTAGTTGAAACGAGAAATGATAATTCAAAAGAAAAGTATTTTTTATATCTTCTTAAGCTTAAGGCAATTAAAATAAATCATAATTGCAATTCTCGGGCATACAATATTTTTACTTTTTTTCACTCTTTCCAGAGTTTTTGTGTCAAAAATCTGTAAAAAACCAAAAATAAAATGTTCATTTTAACCTTTTTTGGAGTATGTGTTATATAACTTGGTAAAAATATTGTACCAAGCCTTCTGTATACTAGTGTCATTGCGAAAATCATAGGATTAGAAGAAAAATTGGACTTAATTTTTAGGCCAAAATACTTTTATTGGAATGGGAGTTACAAAGAGTCAATAAATTCTATAAAATTCTTGACGACAAAAATTTGGAATTATTTTTTTCTATTCTATAGCATATTAAGTTTGTGCTTGAAAGAGAATATTTTCTAGCATATTATTCTCGATAACAGTTGGCTGTTTTACAAAAAAATTGTAAATTTCACTCCGTGTAACCCCTTTAGATATAAATTTTACCGATCATAATGTTAATAAACTTGAATTCAAGCTTAACCGGCATACATTTTTTATCCAATGCCCTTTCTAAAAATTCCCAAATGGCTAATCAATATAGTGGCATCAAGCAGTAAATATCACTGTCACAGCAGAATTTTATAAGTATTCCAGTGCTTAAGGTAGCCCCAGGGGGGCTTTACCATTCATGACAATTTTTTGATCCTTATCACAAAGTTACGTTAATGTCAACAGTACTTAAAGAATACTAGGCGACTGAATTTGATAATTTACAAACGTTCCTTAGACTGATAAGTCTCCACGGTTTTTCGTTATATATTAAAAAGTATGTGGTTTTACCGAAAAAAAATCTAGCATACAAATCGTCACTCTAATCAACAGAAGTGTGAGACGAATTTTTAAAAGTCTCAAACTTTTCAGGGCAGTTTATTAACCATTAAGTAATTGGCGCACGAAATTTCATCAAAATGATGAAAAAAAAAAAATTAAGGAAACAAATTAGTAAAAAAAATTGCGCAGCGTAGCACGTATTTTGGGCTTTTTTGTTACACAAGCGTTCATACCTCGAACAACTGATCCGTTATCTGGGGACCCTAAAAACGTAATCTGTTAAGCATTTTACAATGTCCAATCTCATATGTCACTTGTTCCATAGATATTTATTTAATTCTGTATTTTTAGCAAACATTAAGAGAAAGAAAGATTTTTCATGTTTTTTTTTAACAACGCTGAACAGATTACCGTTAGAGCCATACGAGAATGAGTCATCTTTTCAAGTTATGAACAATTTTGTAAAATAAAAACATTCCAAAGCACTTGCTGCACATCAGCACGGCACAGTCCTTTTTAATACATTATTTTTAAATTGTTTCATTCAATATTTTGTTCTATAATTCTGTACACATTTTTTTTAAAGGTTAATGAATAATGTAATACTGAAAAATGCAAGATTACGAAAATTTGTGAAACACATTTATCGATTATAGTTTAGATTTGTAGATTAGATTTTTGTTTGGATGAACTGCATACCTTATTATTATGTAATAAAAACCGTGATAAACTACACAGTATAATAAAAATCTGTCGAATATTTTGGCCTGACTCACTAAGTATCCCCTAAGTAACGTGATAAGCACCCAAAAATTCTCGTAATAGGTACGCCCCCCCCCCCCCTGAGGACTACCTTGAGACGTCGTAAGATTTAGAAAGAACCATTTCTAACGTGGATTCTATTCTTGGACAAAAATACGAGCCTACATATTTTCGAGTTCATAGTAGCTCGTCGATAACCTTAATAACATATTGAAAAATCAAAATTTCATTTTCATATTGTAAAAGTTAAAAAATAGTACATGACGCCACTAGGGCAGAAAGTAAAAATTGGGCACCCAAAGGGTACGCTTGTTTTACTTTTGTGCCCGAGTCTTGTATATTATTTTTCTTGCTGAGGGTGCAAAGTGCAATTTTTTTTTTTTATTTGGTTTCAAGGGCCCAAAGTGCGGCTTGAAGGCGGAAAGGCTCTGCTACACTTTGGACCTATTGTAAGAAAAAATATTTTTGCACGTTTGTATTGGATTTTGAAACTTTTAAAATTATTTACAGACTTTTCATTTTATTTTTATGAAAGTATAGCTAAAATTAAAAAAGATTTAAAAAGAATTAATGAACTAACACTATAATTTTGAAGACTCCAACTGACTATGATCTGCGGATAACTTAAAATTGAAAATATTATGAGGGTTTAGGAAATACTTGTAGTATGCTTCGATAAACATCGCGTTATATTTCTATCAGACAGCTAATAATTCGTATTTGTATGTCATTTTGTGATTTTGAAACTTCACCAGCTACATTTCACTTAGGGAAATCGATTTTTGTAGATTTTTTTAAGGTAATATACATACTGCTATTTTTTTGAAATGCAGCTAGTTTATATTCATATCTTGAAACAAAATATAGGTTCATTAATGTTTCTTTTAAAATCTTGCATTGTCTTTAGCATTCGGAAAATTATAAAATCGCTTTCCATGGTGATATTTACTGCTTGTTGCCATCATATTGATCCGCTACTGTGGATTTTTCAGAAAGGGTACACGGCAAAACAAAGTATACTGATCAAGCTTGAATGTAGGTCCAAATTCATTTTGATCGGTAAAACCGAGTTCTTAAGGCACCAGTCATCGGGTTAACTCGTTTTGTCCCACTTGTATCTACATATATGTATCTTTGACTACCTTTATCTTCTACTTTCCTTTAGCAATTCTAAGTAGTAATTTTAAGGATTTATTATTATTTGGAAGAATATTTGTACATGGTTTTGAAATTTCAAAACACGACAGCAGAAATTGAGATTTATTAGTTTCTGCGATACTCATGCTTCTGTTACTGTTCTAATATTATAATAATATGAGAAGTATTTGTTTGAATGCAGATTGGAGTAATTAATTAAAAATACAAATGAATAATTGCAAAATATTTGATGTAATTTTATTTCCTATATTTCGTATATGTCATGATAAGATAAGAGTTAAAAATGTAGAAAAAAATAAGAATGTTATAATATTGATATGAACGTGCACAGATTATTTTCAAATAGTTTCATGACAACATAAACTTTATGAAACAAAAATCGCTTTTTCTGAAGGACAAGAGAGATGAGCCAAAATTAAAAATCTTTACGGATTTTCTAAAGTGGAACCAAACAGCAAAGTGCACAAACAAAGAAGTTATGGTCAACTTCATAACATACCTTTAATTTTATTTATTTCCAATGTGTTATGACAAGATAAACGTTAAATTTTTTGAGAATATTTGATCTTATCATGGATAATAATAGGAAAATGCTCAGATTCATTTAAAATAATTTTATGGCAACGTAACCTTTAGACAACTAAAAAGACTCGATATTGCGAAGAGAAAGCCAGATAGATAAAAATGACGATTTCTACCGAGGTTTTCTTGAGAAGACACATATATTGAGGCGCACGAATAAAAAAGTTATGATCTACTATCAAACATCACCTTAATTTTATTTATTTCAGATATATCATAATAAAATAAAGGTAACAAATTTTGAAAAAATTGCAGCACGACGAGAATGATTGTATAAACATGCACTGACTTTTTTTAAATTGTTTTATACAAACGTAACCTCTAAAAAACAGAAATAAAAGCTATATCTCAAACGGATTAAAATATTATTTTCTAATTTCCTAAATATGAAAGAAATATTGCCCATGCTTTCAAAGTAGATAATCCTTAAGGATTTTTTTTTATTTTGGAGCGAAGATTTTCCCGGCACTTGCACAACTGCTATGGTTCTTTTTATGAGGGCTTATTTCTTTTAACTACGTAAAGCAATGTATGCTCGATACTTTTCAACTATTTCTTAAGTCATTTGAGGAGTAATATTATACTAAGCATGATATTAAGCCCGTTAGACTCCCATCATTTGATTAATTCACGTGAAAATTTTTTCAAACAAAAAACAATGAAATGAATAATTTAAATAATACACCTACAGAATGATACTGACGTTTAAAAAAAATGTTGTAATCAATATTTTAGTGAGCTCGTAATAATTTCAGTAACGTTGCTCCCGTCAAGGCAGCCCCCATTCTTGCCTTTAGAGTCCGGGCATCCATCACGGACCATCCAAACTCTACCACTGCAGCGCTCTCAAACATCCAGCTCCCATTGTATTTTAATTTATTTGATTGGCCCTGTTTGTTATTTTTTTTTTAAATTTGTTATTGCATGCCATCAGAGCCAGATAATTGCAAACGTTCACTTCGAAAACTTTGTTCCACATTCATAAGTTATGTACATACGTAGGAGTATAATAATAATAAAAAGGAGGAAAAGAGGACAGAGGTGGTAATAACCATGATGAAAAAATTACAAGATGTGGCGTAGTACACACTTCCTCCTGACTGCTATGTTGACTTCTATTTACAATGTATTAACATGTCAGCGGAAGAAAAGAGCAAAAAAATAATATTAGCGTACACTAAGGCAGTATTCTGTAACTGTTACAATACGCTAGGCACACTACTACACTATGCAATTAGCACTAGTGTTACCTAGATTGGTAGGTCAATCCAAATTCTTGCTTACGCTGCATTTAAGGTGAGAGTTAGATGCACCAGTCAAGCTAGCTAGCACTAGTATAGTGTAGTTATCAGCGTAGTAAAAATATTACGACCACCTTAAAACATGGCTTGATCCACAAATGACAGCTGTTATGTTACGGAACCAGTCAGTACGAATTTATTGTTCAAATTTCGCAGTTTAAACAGATTTGTTTTATTATGAGTTTTAGAGTGTCTAAGTTACCCTAATAACCTATAGTCAATGTGTTGAACGTATGAAATTGACTATAGATTTTTGGGGTAATTCTGGCCCTCCAAATCTTATGAAAAAAATTAAATATTAAGCTACGGCTCAGTCTGTGGACTCAGCATAGTGAGTAGTTTAATTCGTAAGCGGACAATTCAAACATTTATTTCTGATTGGCTGGCTTGATGACAAAATCTCACTCATTAGTGAATTTTATACTTCCAGCTTAACGAATTATTCTACGGCGAGTGTACATCCATAATTACGTAATTTGATAAAGCAGACGGTAAAGCATAAGCGCTATCAATCACAATGATTGGTCCGTAGAGTTTATTAAGTAGAAACAAGGCAAAAAATTAGACCTCAGTATTAAAGATTCTAAAAATAAATCTAAATAGTTCGGTGTCAATCCAAACCAACAATTTTTTATGAAAAAGTTAAAAACCCGTTGTACATACAATTCTTTATATGCATGATTTTCAATAATTCATTCATCAAAATCATCTAAATAATTTCTTACCAAGTTCTGAGAACAAACTCTTGATAAAGCAACGTATAATTGACCATGACTAAATACATCTCGTCTTAAATCAATTCCTATTTTTTTAAATGTCGGCCCTTGAGCTTCGTTAATAGTCATGGATATTAGGTATATTGTACATTTATACCAGCACATACTCATAGATATAGTATAATGATGTAAGAGATTGACTAGCAGTGCCATCTCTAGACAGATGTAAGCGTACAGCTTCGCGGACGCTTGGCGCTCGAACGCAGGCACAAGGTTTCTTCTCGTCGGTCCGTCGAAGCATGCGGTCATGCGTGCGCGCGAACAGTCAGCTTGGCTGTGTCGTGTACCGTTATATATAGTTTGTCGTTTATCCTTTTAATCAATACTTATTTTAATTATAAGTGTGTTGGCTTATTTTACGATCCGCAAAAGTACCTCGGAATCTTAACAATGGCAAAAGTTATTTTTACAGAAAACTGTCTTCTATTGAATATATAAGGAAAGTCTCCTTCTTAGATAAATAATTTTATGCGATATAAAACTATAATTTGACCTTTTTTATCACCTGTTAACATCTCACATATTAATAAAGTATTGCACAACTTCAAAACAATCAGTCTTGTTACATTACACAATCTTTCATTAAAATTGAGATTTTCTATCAATATTACTATACAATTTATTCTTAATAATAATTCATGAGGTGAAAGAGATAGTGATGATAGACATAGATAGGTATTCTGATTGAAAAATACCTTCAAAACCAGGATTGTCGCAGTTGTCTGGACTATCTATACTGGTATATATTTTTTCTGTATCTTTATCTAACAGTGAAACTAGTTTCTCGTTAATTTTATCAACATCAATATTTCTTGCAGATAAAATAGCATAATATATTGATTTTCTGTAATCTTTGTTTTCAAAAACTTTATTATACACATCTTTAACTATATCTGTTCCCCTTTCTGCTACGCAACCACTTGGTAAGCATTCGATGTTTAAATTATCACTGTTATCATTTTATTGCCCACCACCGAAATTTAAAAGAAACTTAGAAAACTCTAATTCCTGTGGCAGAGCTCTTATATTTTGTGTCAAAGAAAACTACGTAAAGTTGTTAAAAATGGTACAACGGTTGATGGACAAATCAACAACTTTATTTTGTATCCCATCTACATTTACAGGAAGTAACTTTCTAAAGTCGTCTTCTATACGAATATTTCGCCTTCAAAAGTTTTATTATTGTTCAGAACATCGCGGAGTGTTCTATCAATTAGTTTAAAGTCATATCTTGGAGCCATGGGCGCTATATCTTAAATACAGACATCGATTTTTTTCAAGTAAGCGGCTTTTTTAATTCTAATTTGATACTCGAAGACGAATCAGCATGTAGTGGTAACAGTAATCTAAATATTCTGTGTAAAGTTTTTCCTTCAGGCAGCAAAATAGCAGCAATTCCTGTAAAGTCATTATGCATATTCTCTTACCTCTGCCTTTTAATATATATCATAAAGCGTGATATTAAAATGTTTTGCCGGATCCTCCAGGGGCATTATTAAAAAAAACAATTATTGTCACCATTGTTATCAGAACCTATGATGAAAACAGAATTTCAAATATGATCAGTAATTTCTTTTTGTTTCACGTTCAATTTATTCATTCGTAAGTTTCCTTCAATCAAATAATTATCTGCATTAGAATCCACAATATTAGAAGAATCAATTATTTGTAATAAATTTTAAAGTTGAGGAAAATCCGAAAGATCTTTATCTTCTGCTTGAAGCTTATTTTCTAAATCAACAACTGCTTTTACGTACCGATTTTGTGAAAAGAAGTTTGAAAAGTCTTCAGACGTAGCGTCCTTGAAATCATCCCGCAGTTTGTGTGGATGTAGAGAAATGCAGTACGTAAGAATACGATTAAACATATTACGAAGTTGATTTAGCATCATAAATAAGAAAGCTTCTATCGTGGTATTAGTCCACCCTTGATTGTTTTCAACAAAACCATATGCTACGCACGCTAACGTAAAAGATTGTAAGGTCTCGCTATTCACTGTCCTAATATCTTTAAAATTTTTAGCTCCTTTAACTCTTAGAATTAAGATTCTGAAATAAAAAAGATCTGTTTGGGTTGGACTTACTGTGTACATACGACCTATAACGTTTATAATTTTTTTTTCATTTTTGCCATTTTTTTCTGTTTTACCGTTAAAAGTTACATTTTTAAAAACATAGAGTAAAGGTATGTCAAAATAATAATTATGACAGGCATCCGAATCCCCGGAATTAAGGGCAAAGTAATCTATGAGCATTGATACTTGTTCAATTAAATTATGAACTTCATCTTCACTGGGATCAGTATGTATTACTAAATCATGGAAATTTGGTAAACGCACTGGTAAACGAACTGTGCTATGACTTTTATCGTGTAATAGTTTTGATAAAATACGCAAGGCTGCTTCAGATGGACCTACGTAATGGGCCTCAATAAATTTTGATATTTCCTTACGTTAAAGATGTAATTTATTAGTGGTAGAATTTTGAATGATTTCCGATGCAGCATCGTGACCTTTATAAATAGATCTATGTAAATATGTTATAGATTTGATACTTGACTATATTTCAACATTAATATGACAATTAGAAAATAGAAGTAGTTCAGGAGAATTAGGAACTACGTAACGATTGTCGACAACATAATTATTCGGAAGCAAATAAGTTTTATCAAAATTTTGTCTGCGATATGAAGGATATCTACCTTTATCTATTAATGCTTCTTCATTTTACTGTTTGGAAAAATTCTTGAAACTTTTTCCATTATGTAAACACAAATCTCTGCAAGGTCCATAAATCATATTTTTCATAACAATATCATGTAATAATGGATCGGTACGTGGATGAGGTATTTCAGCTGAAATAAATCTATCAACTTTCTCAGCATTGTCAATTTTCTTTGTGGCGTTAGTGTAACTAATAAATGACAGAGTGGCCAGTCAGGTTTGTAAAATTCAATTACATAAATATATACTAATGGTCTACCAGGAAAGTTTTTCTTCATCACATGATCGATTAAAACATTTTTTTTCAAATGAAATACTCGAGAAATTAGGTCAGTTCTGTCTGATCCATATTGCTCTGGTAAAAAATTGTCTTTAATTTCTTTCCAGTTTGGATTGCATGTCATTGTAATAAATAGATCAAGTTGGCCAAATTTTTGTACTGGCGTCATGATAGTCTTGCCACATATATCGTGGAGATCCGACAAACGTTGATGGTAAAATTTGAATTTTCCCTACTCTCATGTTTTCTTCCCCACTTGCTCTTTTAATTAAATAATCCATGACCCCCTGCCAAAAAGCCACCCATAAATCTGATTGATGAGACTTACAACAATCAATTCGATCTTTTTCAATTTTTACGTAAGAGTCAACCACATATTGTTGAAATAAGCGACGCCCTCTTATAATAGGATTAAATTCATCACGAATAGCAATTTTATATTTCACGTAAGCTGTTCTCAAAATCCTTTTTTTACCATTTTCCCGGAGCATGTCTCTATGCCAACCTTGAGTGCCATGTAGATAAAGCAAAGGATATATCCATGGCTTAACATTAGGATCCATTGAACTCACTGTTTGCAATTCTCTAGTTTTTTTGTTACGTACAACAATACAAGCATCAGGTATTTAACCATCAGCAGTTGTCAAAAATACAGCAGAAACTTCGTTTGTTTTTTGAAAATTATAACGTTTTTTGTCCATACAAAATTTTAAAGAAAAAAATTAACGCAAATCTTTAAAGGACTCTAAATTTTCAATCTTTTTTCATTCTTTACCCACTATCTTATATGACTGAGCAGATATAATTTAATTACTCATTGTTTTTCAACGGTTCCTATGATGTTATAATCTACACTTACATTGAATGTCACCCGATGTCGAATAGCTTCATTAGCATCAATAAAAAAACTGATCGTAACACGGATTTCGATTATTTTCCGGATGTAAAGCTTCATTATACTGGTAGTAAATTTGACCCTGAATTTAAAAACAATATAGGATAGGACACCTATCTCTGAAATTTATAACGTTTGCGTTGAACGACGTAAGTAGTTATCACAACACTATGGACAAACCCAAGCAAACCCCCCTCCCCCTCCGGCTGCGGTGCCAGAGCGGTCGGGAGTCATCGAGCTCATCCATAGTGTAGGTCTGCGCGCAGAGTGGGGGGGAGAGTGATCCTCTGCACTCTCTGCATGCGCGATTCGTTCTTTCTCTCCCTCTCCTCTCTTGTACTCTCTCTCTCTCTCTCTCTCCCTCTCTCTCTTACTGTCCAAGATATTTTACTTGACTCATCGGTTTTGTCTTTCTCCAAAGCGTATAATGATGTATGTCGCGTAACGTAGTTGTTTGTTTGTGTGTGTGTGTGTGTGTGTGTATGTATGTTATTGGTCACAGCCATCTACGCGAAAGCTTTTGATCGTTGAAGAGAGGAATGACAAAAAAAAAGTAATCGGAGAGAGAGGGAGCGAGAACAAAAAGATAGTGGAAGAGAGAGTGCACCACACTTTTTCCAGAGTACAGCATTTGTCTCTTACTCTCTCTTTCTCCCCTACCCCTCTCTCTCTCTCTCTGCCCCCTCCCCGGTCGTCTGCATGGTCCCTGTTGGCCTCTAAGTGAGCGGTTCACCTTGCTCGTGGGTCTACGCACCTGGGACTCCTCGCCGAGGCGTGCATCTGCCGCTCCCTCCCTGCATTGCTGACTATCGGTTTTAATGGTAGCATCTTTGGAGATCCGCAACCGGCGACTGCCGATCACTATTTTTGCTGCTTGTTCAGCATCTACTCTGCCAACGCATGAGCCTTTAGTGTTGAGTGTAATGATTTAGTGTACTATACTAGTGTACTTGAAGCGACAAACCGTGAGCAAATCGTTCAGATTGCATACTGTTGCTAAGTGCATTTTATGTGCGTATAATAATAGCAGAACGCTTGTCATTGCTTGTTTCAAATCGTGTCTGTATTATTTCTGTTCGTTATAGCCGTTTATTTTGTGTACTACGTGTCAAGATATCTTAGGTTTAGCTGCATCTTTTGGACTAGCTTATAAAGTGTGTGTCTGTGAGCATGTGCGCGTGCGTGCATGTGTTGGTTTATTGTTATACGTGATGGTCTGCGTGTTTAGTCAACTTGTATATTTTGCGTCTTTGACTTAGCTACATGTTTGGCGTTTCTGCGTCGCGACTGTAAGAGAACCGTGTTTTACTTCCTGTTATTATACTTTATTTAATTGTTACCTTTCATGTGCAGTTATTTAGCTTCATACATTTTAAGCACGTATGCTTTTGCTTATAAACACGTTTCTCTCTTTCGACTTTAAGAGGGCAGAAATTAGAAATATCTCGATCGAACAATATACTTATTAATACCGGACTGTACCAATTATCTTTAAGGCGTGCCGTCCAACCTACGTACTATGATTTGAAGCTGGATGTATACTACCTTTTGATATGTCTAATAAGTATCGTAAGTGTAAAAAAGGTATTTCCAAGGATGTATGGAGCTGCTCTTTCTGTCGTAGTACCTTTTACCTGGGCTGTATTCTTGCGCGCTCTCGCGGCGGCGGTTCTGATTGTTGTAGCCATTCTTACCGCTGCGAAATGAGACGTACTCAGGGTGGACTGACGCCAACCACCAGTTTTCACTTATCCTCAGCCCGTGCAAACGTTTTTGACGCGTCTCGCGACTTACAA
>JAPYYV010002525.1:0-36940 GCA_030522625.1 Copidosoma aretas
CTTATGTGACGATAACGACAACAAGGATAAAGTTAATAATTATTAAAATGACGACGACGACTACGATGATGCTAATAATAATAATAGTGGCGATGACGATGCTGACAATTATAATAATAATGATGATAATAGAGAAAATGATGATGGTAATAATGATGATGATAATGATGATACTAATAATGATAAAAATAATGATATAAATAGAAATGATTGTGATAATAATAATGATGATACTGATCATAATGCTGATAATGATACATAAACTAATGATAATAATTACGATGATGATGATGACGTTAATGATGTAGACAGTAAGTATTATGATAATAATACTTATAAGGATAGTTTTAATCATTATGATGATGATAATGATGATATTAAATATAATGGTAACGATGATAATATTTATGATAAGAATAACTATGATGATAATGATGATCAAAGTTATAATTAATATTTTGACGATGATTACAATAATTATAATGTAAATGATACTGATAATCATGATAAGCATGAGTATCATAATGATGACAATTATAATGTTGTCGATGATTTCGTTAATGATAATAATGATGTTGATATTGCTGATGATAATGATGATGCTGATGATAATGATGGCGATAATAATGATTATTATGATGATAATGAAGATTATGATGATGCTTATAATGAATTTGATGTTAATGACGATGCTGATTATGTCAAAAATAATGATAATAATGTTGAAAATTATTATGTGACGATGACGAGGGTAATGATAACGATCATGATGATAGTGATTATAATTACGATGACCCTGATTATGCTGATATTGTTGTAAATAAGAACCTTTACGTTAAAAACGATGAGCAGAAACATTATAATTATGATGATAATGATAATTATGATAATTTGATGATAAAGATCACGATGACGCCGATAATAATAATGTTGATAGCAATGATGACGATAATGCTGTTAACGATTATGCTGAGGACTATGATGCGATATATATCGTTTACAATGATGGCAACGTAGATAATAATGATTCTAAAAATTCTGATAATGTGAATAATGTTGAGAATGCAAATAATGATTATCATAACGAAGAGACTAAAGATAATAATGATCATGTTGTCGCAGATAATGATAATGATGATGATAATAATGCTTATAATTATAATAACGTTTATAAAAAAGAAGACGATTATGATGACAGAAAAAAGAAATGATTATAATGATAATTATGATGATAATAATGATGATATTGATGATCATAATGATGATAATGACGAAAATGATAATAATGACGATGATGATAATTATCTTGGTGATAAAAGTAGTCACGATGATGATGCTGATGATAATAATAACAATAATAACAATAATGATGATAATAATCGTGATGATAATGATGGTTATAGATATGATGATGATGATAATGATTTTGCTAACAGCTACAATGATAATAATTTTCCTGCATTGATCAAGATTACGATGATAATATTAATAATGATTTCGATAATTGACATGTAAATCAAGGATCTTTATCGTTATCATAAAGATAAAAATAATGATCATGATAACGAAAAGAATAATAAATATTATGATAATGATTATAATAATACTCATGATAAAGATAATAAGAAATATGATCATGATGATGACAATAAAAATAGTAATGATAATCAAAATTATGATGTGATGATGACGATTATAATAATATCGATTATGATGATAGTAATAATGTCGATGATTACCATGTTTATGATAGTATAGATGATATCAAGAATATTTATGTTAATAATAAGGATAATAATAATAATTTTGATAATGATAACGGTGAAGTTGATGATGATTCTTGTGAATGTGATAATGATTAAAATAATAATCATGATTATTAAGACGTTGGTTACCATGATGATGATGGTGCTAGTTACGATGATGATAATAATAATCATTTTGATTATAATGTTAATAAGAATGATCATAATAATCATAAAGATGATGATTGCATCGATGATGATAGAGACGATAATGTAAATAACAATGATGACCATTGTGACAATTACGATTATGCTAATCATGAGAATGATGATTATGATAATGATGATGATGATTATTCTGATGATTTTGATAATAATTATTATTTTAACGATCTTGATGACGATTATAATACCATTTATAATGATGATTTTAATAATGGTGACAATCATGATATCGATACTTATAATAAATATGATGATTATAATTATGATGACGGTGACTACGGTAATGATGACCTAATATTCACGATAATAATTATGATTGTTTCGTCGATTGTGATAATAATAATTTAATTTATAATTATAATAATGATGATTCTTACGTGACGATGACGATGATAATGATAAAGTTAATAATAATTAAAATTACGTCGACGATTAAGATGATAATAATAATGATGATAATATTGCTAAATATTGTTGATGTTGATGATGATGATGATGGTGGCGACAATAATAATTGTGATAATGATGAAGATTATGGTGACACTAATAATGATAATGATGATTATGATGATGCTGGTTACGTCAATGATAATTTTAATGATGATAATAACTATTATGTTACAATGACGATGGTAATGATAACTATCATCATGATAGTGATTATAATAATAATGACCCTGATTATGAGGATATTATTGTGAATCAGAACATTCACGTTGATAATGATGATGATAATCATCATTATTATACTGACGATGATAATTATGATAATACTATGATAAAGATAACAATGACGCTGATAATAATAATGATGATGACAATGATGATGATAATGCTGTAGATGATTATGACAAAGTCCATGATAAGATGTATATCGATTACGACGATGGCAACGATGATAATAATGATTATTAAAATTTTGATAATAGTAATGATGTTAAGGATGCAAATAACGATTATGATAACAAAGAGACTAAATATGATGATGGTCATGATGTCGCAGATGATGATAATGATAATGATGATAATGATGATGATAACGATGTTTATGTTGATGGTAGCGATAATACTTATGAGAAAGATGGTTTATAATGATAATAATAATATTCATTACTATGATGATCATGATAATATTGACAATGATGACGGTTATAGTAATAATAATGTTCGTGATGATGATGCTGATCTAAATAGTATGATTAATGAAAATGATTATTATAATGATCATGATAATGATGATAATGATGGCAATTATGATGATTAAGATAATGATAATAATGATGTAGTGAACTATTTTCATGATAATGATAAAGATATTAATATTCGTAATAACTATCCTGATGATCGTAATTCTATAAGCGTTTATCATAATGTTATGGTTAAGAAAGATGATGATGAATATGATAATGATAACGATGGTAGGGTTCATAGCAATAATGACAATGATGATGATTATGATGATGATGATGATAATAATTATGATGATCATGATGGTGATACTGATGCTAATAATGATTAATAAAGGGATTGTAAAGTTTTTATTATCATAATGATTACAAGCATGACTATAATAATGATTAAAATGAGGGTTATGATAATGATGATGGTTTACATGAAAATGATTATGTTTATGATGATAACTAGATTTATCAAAAAGGTGATGAACCAATGTGGAAGATTATGGATATAATGATTATGGTTCTTCTGCTTGTCGTATTTATGATAAAAGAGATGATGAGAATAATGATAGTATTAAAGATAATGATGATTCTGACAATGATGAGGATGATGATGATAGTCATTATAATGATAATGATTGTGTATGATGCAAATAAAAAAAATAATAATAGTCATGAAAGTTATGGTAATGTTGATGACAATTACCATATGGATAAAAATCATGATAAGAGCTTGTTTTTTAAAGTTATTTAGTTTATTTATGACGAGGTCATTTTTCTCTCTCCTGGACGGGGCACCAGAAGTCAGCTCACAGATGCCCTACTATTGTATCGTCACGCTAATTAATTTGGGCGTGTGACGTTTTTTTGTGTACATTCCATGCAAGGGAGAGAGAAGAAAGACCAGTACGGGATTAAGGAAAGCAGGAGAAGAAAAGAAGAGAGACAGTGCTGTGTAAAATTTAAGTTGAGATCAAAGGACAATTTGCGCGCGTATGTGATATGTCGTGTAACATACCTATTATTTGTGTCGTCATTATTATTAATTTATCTAACTGTAATTACTAGTGCTTTTAGATTTTGTATTGTTTTCAAATTGCATGGCACCGGGATAAGTACGAGTATGTATGGTCATGTGTGTGAGCGAAAACAAAATTGAGTCGAATGCGAGCGGTGTTGGGAAGAGTAAGAGAGATAGAGAGAAACCGTAGTGCCACTGAGCCTACGCAAGCCAGCGGGCCTTTTGAGCCGACCTGTTTTGTGCCAACCTTTGAGCGATATAGATCATTTGCAAGCGCAACAGTTTTTCGTTCAGCAGCCGCGACATCAGCACCAGCTGCCATCATCGATGCCGCTGCCGCCCTCCAGCCATCAGATCGAGCAGTCAACCACCGTGCCATTGATTAACTTCTGCGTCCCGAGGTCATCACCGAGATCAGCTGCCACCGACGAGCTAACGAGTAGCCCAGCTATGCACGTGACTGAGAGAGTGTGTTTAAGAGGACGAGGAGGTGGACAGGACGATCCGCGAGAGAGAGAGAAAGACGAGGACATGGCAAAGATAGAGGTAGTGTAGCGTACAGTGTGGAATTCGTGTGCAAGATATAAAGAGAGCGAGTGATCGAGTCGTGTCGGTTGCGAAAAAGCGTTGTTGTGGAGGTCGAGTTGTGTGCGAGTAGAAGCGAGAGAGAGGTAGGGATCGAGTTGTCGTACTGGTGCGTCGCGGTACGGAAGAGCAGGAGCTTGTGAGGCCACGTTTGAGCGGGAATTTCGATGGTGTGTTAAAGAGCGAGAGAGACCGAGCACGTGACCTATTCCTAGCTCACTTATACTGTGTAAATGAAAGAGTAATAAATTCATATGTCTTAAAGAATAATTCGCTGCTGTCGTTTTTTGTGTGCATACCCAGTGCCCCTTCGTTATTTCTTTTGGTATTTCCGTGTGGTAGCACGTTGTTAATTTTTGGGTGTTGACCCTTCTAGAGCTTTATGTGTCTCCACGAACTGCCCATGACGGAATCTTCCTTAGGTGCAGAGCCAAGGACAAAGGGACAGCGAGAGCCGATCCGCGCCGCGCTCTAGGGCGTGAAGTTGTGGCGCCAAGTCTTTACGTGGTACTCGAGCCCGTAAATTTTAGCGTTTCAGGTCGGATAATAGTTTCATTTTTTAGGTAATTCATGTTGGTGAGGGACTAGGGACTGCCTTCCACGTGATACCCTGGTGTCACCCTGGGAGGCCGATTTAGCCTCGTCACAAGTGGCATCCCTTGTTGGGAGAGTTTGTCGCGGAACACCCCAAAATAATCGTCGTCGAGTGTGCTAAATTTTTGTGTGCGAGTGTGTAGTGCTTCGTCTTTCTTTACGTTCGTGGAAGCTTATATATATATATACATACATAGAGTACCAGCGCCGCGCGTTCGAGCGCGCGCTAGAGATGTAGGCTGTAGGCATTTAGCCAGTAGGACACAGTACGTGGTAGCGCCCGTGGCGCCAAGGTTTATACCAAGATCGAGCAGCATTTCGGCGAACACCTTTCGGCATCAAGCGAATCGCCAGCGTGCTGCCACCTCGCCATTGACAAGATTGTCCATATTTGCATGCTCTTATTTTCAGGTGGAGAGCAACTGCCTAAAGTGCGTTGTCTTTTATAAATTAAATTTATTAATAATTTTTTTTTTGTGTATAATAATTTTCTCCTATATTTCTCTTTCTCTTTTTCTATGTTATTATTTTGCGTCATGAATCTCTTCGAAAGATAGGAAGTGCACGTTTGTTGGTAGGAAATCGTGACGTGAAGCGTGAATCCGACGACGTTTTTTTTGTGCAATATGCGAGTGTATTTTTCTTTGTTTTGGAAGTTTAAATCCTTTTTAGCCGTGTTATTCGAGAATTCAATAACCACCTTGGTATTTTACCGCGCGTATGATTTCGGTTTTTTTTTTGTGTCTTGAAAATTAAGTTCATCTACCGTGCGTAGCGAATCGGGCGAAAATGGGTAGGCTGCGTGAATTGGCGCCAGCTGATAAGCAGCAGTATGACAAGCTCTTGCGCCAGGTCGTGCGCATCCGTGAACAGAGGACGTTCCGGCGGGAGCTTTAGGTGATTAAGCTAGAGGTCGTGATATAGCAGCTGAGCGAGCGAGGGTTAAGCGTTTTGGGGTCCCCGTTAGTGTTACGGTATCGTTTGTTGCGTCACCGGATGCTGGAAATTGAGCCGGACAACCGGCTCGTACCCAGTTATGAGTGCGATTTTGCCAGGGTCGTGTACTCAGAGAAGGAGGAGCCGAACGACGAGGCTCTCCTGCACGGGAACTCGCGGCACGAGTCGAAAGTTGATTAGCGGGATCATTGTGTCGGTTGGCATGTAAGTATGCGTGATGACGGTGCTGCGACTTTCAAAAATCGGAGTACTGCGGAGGGGCTTGATCGTGAACTGCCCGACTCTCCCAGCGAGACTCCGGCCCTTGATCTGCCGGGCGGGCTAGGCCTGAGAAATTCGCGTGGGAGCTTGCCACGTTTGGCACCACTCGTGTCGTCGACCTTTATGTTCTCGACGTGCGCAGTGGCGACGACAACGAGGATGAGAACCGTGTACACGTCGCCGGTCATGTCCGCGTCACTTCCACCTCTGGGGTCGAAATTCTCGTTGCAGGCTCAGGCAAATTGGCACCTTGGAGGTTCGGTACCCGTAAGATCCAGGCAATTTGGCTTGGAAAAATTCAGCCTGTTCAACCATCTGAAAACCCTCCCAACCCAGGAAGCCCGGTCAACAAGAATAGCAGCCGGATCTGCTCTTGGACGTCGCACCTTTTGAACTGGCACAGGCAACCGAGACGCCCCAAACTCGCGTCACTTCGAGAGATTGCCCCCCGGGGTTTGAATGATTTAAGCTGGGTAAGTTCGATTTAGCGCCTCGTCGGGAGGAGCCCCCGGCGCTGAGGCTCGGGGCCCTGACGTTAACCTTCCCAGGGCTGCCTACAACTGACGTGCGCCCCGTGCCCGTCAGCTCGCCGAACCCTGTGCCATCTTTATCGGTCCCACCGTTCGCTCTTACGGACGAGAGCCACCTAATGTACTGTACTGCTGCTAAATGGATCAATGAGCCGTCGAGCCCGCGCGCCGACTAAAGTAGGGAGAACGATCTAAAGGATCGACGCCTAAACAAGACTTACGCTCAGGCGACGGAGGCCTTGCGCAAAGCGGCCAGGGTACATGACGGTCTGGACAGCGAGACCGAGGCCTACCGCCGCTCGCTGTAGAACGGTCGTCGCGAGAGTTTAGCTTCTCGAGAGTCAAGATGGTCCGATCGTGAATTTCGGCCGTGTATTCAGGGGAGAGGACGCATCGGGCGCGACTGACGTTCCGTTATCACGTCCTTAAGAGGATTAAATGGTAAATTCTCCGCGCCACCCCAAGAAAAACCACGGAAAAAGCCACAGCGCCCGGAGACAGCCACCCACGCTCAACCAACACCAGGCTGATGCGTTCTTGGCTCGATCTAAGTACTTGAACGACGAGTATCGGGAACCGTCACGCAATAGCCGGACCCACGTATGTGCGCGTCCAGATAGCGTTTGGGAAGATCGAGTGAGCGATGGTGACAGAGACAGAAGAGAGCGTGAGCGCCTGAAGAGGTCCCTCGTAGTCAAAAGACCCCCTCCTGAGCGTCAAGAGAGGCCGCGTTATCGAGACAGCGTGCGTCTATCAAATCATTCTTCGAGCACTAGTAGCGACAGCGAAGTCGAGTTCACGGGCCAGCGGGCCTGCAACCGGGACTCGCGATACGATGGGGTTAGGCAAATCCAAACAGATCGACCCGAGCGACCAGAGAATCGCGCCTCCAAGGCGCTACAGAATTGGAAGCTAAGGGTTTCGGGAGAAGACAAGAACAAGAACGCTGAGGATTTCCTCGGTTGCCTCGATGATTGTCGCATAAGCGTGGTGGCCAGTGAGAAGGAGTTTTATCGTGCGATGCCTACAATCTTGTTTAAGAAAGCCAGTCGCTGGTATCATGCGGTAGAAAGTGAATCAACGACGTGGAAGGACTTAAAGCACGCGTTTTGACAGCAGTTTATCGGCTACTACGACCGTGAAGACTTAGTTGACGATCTGCGTCGTCGTACTCAGGGAAATGGAGAAAAGATAAACGATTATGTGACGAGCGTGGGATACATAGTTTCGCGTTTCACCCGGCCGCCGACCCAACGGACGGTCACCGAGGCAGCTTACCGGAATCTGCTACAAGACTATATGGTTTTCGATAAACGGTCAGCTCATAATGTCGCTCGATGACCTCCAGAAGTACGGCCGACGGTGTGAGAGGCAGAAAAACTTGGACGGAAAGTACGTGCCACCCCCACCGCCGGAGAAAATACACGTTCCCGGGGCCGCATTTGTTAGCTCGGTGTTAAAAACTAAGGTGGCTGAGGTAACCGAGAAGAACTTGGAACAGATCGCAGCGGCGACAGTTCAACAGCAGAGGAAGGGAGTAAATCGGCTATGCGTAATGTAAATAAGGGAGTGACTAGCGTACTCAAGGTATTAAAAATAAACGTCGACACGGGACTGCAGGGCAAAACCTTGTACCTCAAAGCTGAGTCTGACATCGACCAAGATCTTTTGTTGGGCATAGATTTTTGCCAGCTATTTAGTGTCGAGGTACAATACGCAAAAAGGCTGTGGCGAACGAGTGGAGGACCTTGGGCTTCGTTCATCGGATGCGAAGACGAGCCTGAGTGTATTGTGTACGTGGAATGCGCCGAAATATCTGAGGTAGATAACGATCAGCGAGCGAGAGTAGATGAGGCAGTCGATAGAATTTTAGCAACCGTGACAGTAGCGCCCGGAGTGACAACTCTTACCGAACATGCGATACGCATGACGGATTCGACGCTAAGTCGACATCGGCTGAGACGTATGTCGCCGCGTATGCAGGAGATAGGGACAGAAGAGGTCAAGCGATTATTTAGCGAAGGAATAATAGAAAAATCTGCGAGCGATTACAAAAGTGCTTGCGTGATGATAAGAAAATCGGACGGAACTAACCGGTTTTGTATCAATTTTCGCGACCTGAAGGATGTGACGAAGCGAGACGCGTATCCTCTGCCGAGTATGGATTTGATCTTATATCAGCTCCGAAATGCGAGGTACTTGGCAAAAATCGACTTAAAGCAAGCGTATTTTCAATTACTAATGGAAGTCGCGAGTCGAAAATATACTGCGTTTTTGATGCCTGGATCCTGGCTGTGGCATTTCCTACAAATGCCGTTTGGTTTGGCGAACGCGCCAATGACCTTTGAACGGCTCATCGACGCGTTATTCGGGCCAGACTTACAGCCGATGGTTTTCGGATACCTCGATGATATGATCATACCGACCGACGAGTTCAACGATCACTTCCGTTATCTAGAGTCAGTTGTGTGCCACGTTAGTAAGGCCGGACTGGCAATCAAGCGCGAAAAACGCGAGTTTTGTATGTCTCAGTTGACATATTTAGGCTTTATTTTAGATAAGAAGGGGTTACAGCAGGATCTGGAAAAAGTAGTGCCCATGCTGTGCACGCAAAAGTGGTGCACTACCCGCCACCTAAGGACGTAAAGCAATGGCGCCGATTCCTCGGGATGGTCAGGTGGTACAGCCGATTTTTTGACAAATATTCGGAGCTTAAGGTTACGCTGGTAAAATTGTTGTGAAAGAAACAAGTGTGGGAATGGGAAGAGGACCAACAGAAATCGTTTGAGAAGCTCAAGGAAGCTTTGACCATAGCACCTGTGCTAGCCAGACCGGATTTCGCTATGCCGTTTACCGTACAGACCGACGGGAGCAACTACGCGATAGGTGCTGTTCTAGCACAGGAGAGCGAGGATGGCGAGCATCCGATCGTGTACGTAAGCCCCGCGAAGAAAAATTACAGTGTCACCGAGAAAAAGTGTCTCGCCGTGATTTGGGCATTAAAAAAATTGCAACCTTATTGGGAGGGTTATCGCTTCACTGAGATTACCGATCACAGCTCGCTGAAGTGGATAAAAGACTTGCGTGAGCCGACCAGTAGATTGACCCGATGGGCTTTGAAAATGTCGCAATGGGACTTTGAGATCGTGCACCGCAAGGGCAAGATTAATCATGTGCCAGACGCGTTTTCTCGGTTACAGGGCGAAGAGGTAGATATAGCTACGTTCTAGAAAGTTAACGACGAGTGGTATATGAAAATGCTGAAAGACGTGTTGGAAAGTCCGGTTAAGTATAAGGATTGGCGAGTAGAGGACGAGAAGCTGCATAGTCACCGTGCAGACCATCTGTTGGACCCGATCGTCCACCAAGAGGAAAAGTGGCGACTGGTAGTACCTGAGGAGTACAAAGAACGCGTAATGACCGATGCGTATTTCACTTCCTGAAGCAAACACTTAGGTATTGAGAAAACGTACGATCAAGTAGTGCGCGAGTACTATTGGCGAAGGATGTACTACGACGTAAAGAAATTCGTGAAAGCGTGCGAGTTGTACCAGCAGTATAAGGTATCGTAAACGGCGCGGCGCAAAGTGCGGCGAAACGGACTTTTTTTTGCATAAATAAAATAGCACCGGCTGTTGTGGTCGGATAAAGATGATTTTTTTCGAAAGTTGCAGGTAAAACCATACAAAATAAGGAAAAAATGGTCCGAATCAGAAAAAAAGTTTTTAAGGGGTTAAAACTACACTTCAAGTTGAAAAAAATATTAAAATCTACATTTAACGCCGTGCATCACCTTTATTTGACTGTTAATAGTGCTAAATAGTGTCAGAATCGAGATAAAATAAGATTACTTATAGAAAAAAATTCGAAATGGGTGCTATGAAGCTATACAAGGGTTTAAATATCATAAAACTACCCTCAAAATCGAAATTTTCGTAATATCTATCTCGAATGAGTACTATTTCTTTAAGATAGTACATTATTGTTGTTCAGGTCACTGATGATGAATCCGCTGTATGGAAAATCTAAAATGGCTGACATGATATGGCGACCGAAAAAATGGAAAAAAGTTTCTCAATTTATTTGCAATTACGTACGGAGTGTATTTTTAAGATCGCTTGTTACAAATCTACAGTCAATATATTAAAATGTAGAATAGAGAATGAATATGTTGAATAATAACTTAATTTTAACAGAGCTTCGATATTGCTTATTATATATCACCTATAAAAAAAATCAGATGGGCGGACAAAGTATGTCTGTCAATTTTAAAAAATATCTCAATATTTGGAGTTGTGTTTTGCACGTAGTTATCGTAGTTGCAGATTACGAATCATTTGTCAAATTCAAAAAACAGTAGTTGGTGGACACGATATTGCTGAAAAAAATTCTGAGATCGATTGTAATATGAAAATGTTTCAACAATATATGCTCGGGGTCTATGGTTACGAAGTAACTGTAATATTTTTAAAATTTAATATATTGTAAGTAGCTCTTATGTAGTTTAGGACATGTAATATCAGGGGTATGTAATGTAGACATTTACAAATGCAAGTCAGATTACGTTAACACTGATAAAGAACCGCTAAATTTGTAATTAATCCAGTACCTGTACGATGGCGTTTAAGTAGTCACAAAAAACTCAGTCAAGAATTATTAGCTAACATTTTAACCATCGATTATAGCTGTATTTATAGCTATAAACACCTGCAAAGTAGCTATAAACACCTACAAATTATACCTATAAAACGTAGGTGTTTATAACTATAAATTTCGGGCAACTTTTAAATAACAAAAGTTAATAAATAATCTATTTTTGTAAGGTATATCAACGATAATAAATGTTACCATCCGTATGATAACACCAAAACGAAGGGGTTTAACTGTTGTTCAACATTAAACAAAATTTTTTTTTTTATTCAAATGATCATTTTCTTCTTTATTGTCGAAAAACACTTGAACCACCAAGTTTTGGTGTTATCATACGGATGGTTATATCTAATATGGTTGATATACCTTACAAAAATAGATTATTTACTCAATTTTGTTGATTAAAAGTTGCTCTAAATTTAAAGCTATAAACACCTACATTTTATAGGTATAATTTGTAGGTGTTTATAACTACTTTATAGGTGTTTACAGCTATAAATATAGCTACAATTTATAGTTCAAATAACAGCTAATAATTTTTGACAGAGAACTCTCAATCGGTGTAGTCTGTGCTACTTTGGCGTCCAGTTGGTTGTTAATAGATGTAAATTTGATTATTCATATCAACTATAGGTAAATTGGTATATTAAAAATAAATAGTTTGGATTTTGGTATCAAACGAAAATCATCTAGGTGTAGTAAGTTAGGCTTAGTTTATATACGGTTTGTTTATGGATGAAACTTTTAATAATGATTTCATGCAGTCATTTTATTTACATCTATATGTATACAAGTTACATAGTAACTTTTTTTTATGATTATTACACGAGTTATTTAAAATGCTTTTTATTCAGAACGTAAGTTTATTGATTCTACCTTTTTCATCTTTTTTATAATATAATATTGTTACTGGGTTATCGGTTATTGATAGATTGCATCATCATCATCATAATCATCATCATCATCATTATCATCGTCATCATCATCATTTTCATCATCATCAGCATCATCATTATCATCATCATCGTCCTCATCATCATCATCAGCATCATAATCGTTATTACCATTATCACTATCGTCCGTGTCATCTTGCTCAGTATATTCCAAACTCCCCTCATAGCTATCATCATTAGTGCTACTCCTTTAATTTAAAAAATAAATGAACATATTACTTTCATTCTTTCTACACAGATAATGATTATACTGAAGTTTTATATAGCTGCATTTAGGTCTCTTTTTATACTTACTGGCTTGCAATAAAACCGTTCATATCCTGAGTTAGTGTAATTTGTTTATTCTTTTTTAGTCGATCTTAAACATATACCAATGAAATGAAAGGGTCACTTTTATACATGACTCGATTGAACGTGTCATTTAGTCGTACAACCCTGCTGTTTTGTCAAGAGTGATGTATAACATTTTTTCGGTACTCTTTATGACACGAGTATTGGGCATCTTCCGAATAATATGCTCAGGGCAAAGGAAATTATCTTGCTATTTCTGGTCCGTGGGCTAATAGCTTATGAAGACTTGGGCTCATTCGGGTCCGAGGATACAATTTGTAGTACAAGATATACGTTTCCCAGCAAAACTTTTCTAACTTATTTACGTTCAGCTCTTTTTTGCACTTAAAAAGCGAGAGTATTGTAGCTATATTAGCAACCAATCTTCGATTGAGTCCCAAAGAATCGGTAAATTTTAGTGGCTCCCTGAAGCACCTTCTGGTCAGGTTTCCAGAGTTACTAGTACCACATCCTTGTATCACCTGGTCCACTTGAATGCCAAAATTTTTAAACATTATTCTTTGTACTTCTTTTTTTCTTCTTTCGTAGATGTCTATAATCAATCGACAACATAATAATTACACAGGACCACAAAAACAGATTTTCTGGGTCCCACTAAGTTAATACATATTCTATATAAACTTTCAGGTGCTGAATCTAAATCTATCTAAATTGCTCTAGCACGTATATATTTTTTTCTAACCGAAAAAAAACTTTTGAATCCAAAATAACGTAAGCATATAACCAAAGTCTATGAAAAAATTTATTCATTTACGGTTGTAACCAAAACCTTGTTCCTATAACACCTAAATCTAACTTTCAAACCTCCCACATCCAAGTGAAGCTGCCAACATAACCTGAAAATGCAAACTGGCCCAAAAAATAAGGTTTTTTACCTAAATAAACTACATCACTGAAGCCTATCGACCTTATTTATCCTCTAACAAAAGCTTACAATCTTAGTAACCTACTAACTCAAGGTTTCAACTGTATAGCTCCGTAACCTAACCTCAAAATTCCAACTAACCCAATAATATAGTATTATAAGTACATAAACTACTGTTTTCTGGTAACAAAAGCACTTAATGTAGAGAATCGCAAGATTCAAGACTTACCTTGGTCTTGTCTTGATCTTGTCTCGATTTCAAGACAAGACCAAGACAAGACCTAAATCGTAAAGACCCAGTCAAGATCAAGACTTATGGATAGTCTTTTCTTGATCTTGAAAAAGTCTTGTATGTATGTAGTAATGAATAACAGAGTTATACGTGTTTAAAATAAGTTTTAATTATGTCTTGGGGCCAATATCTTCAGTATACTCAATAAATGTAGGTATTCTCTACGAAAATGACCGCAGCAACCTCCGATCGTGATCGAAGCTGGCTTTCTAAGTGTACGCGAGGGTATCTTTCCACATACACATTAGAGATAAACAAGATTCTATAAAAAAGGATCATACTGTTAATGAAAATGATCTAAAAATAACTAAATTAGATGAGTTTCAACGTTATTATACTATTTTAAACAGTTGGTATGCATCAAATAGCATACAAAAACTAAATATAACTTTTTAATTCAGAGGTTATAACAGAGTAAAAACTTTTAAGCTCGCCACCATACTTGTACGTCTGCTACGTATACCGGGTTTCACATCTGTGTCACACGTGCAGAGCAGACAAGGTTACTGTTTCGGCATTTAGATTCTCTTTAAATTAATGATTACTGACAAAGTCTTAACACTAACCTAATTTGTATACTTAGCTGGTTTCTCTTATATGATTGGGAACTAATTTCTTCTCAATATAACTTTGATTTATCAAGATATTCGATAAAAACAAGTTCTTCCACTCGATTTGGTGCAGTGGTCTACCTTTAGATCGCGCATTTTTGCCACCATGGACGCTGGTGTAGATTTTCTTATCCTTCTCCATCATAATGATTCTTTAATCATTAACTCAATTACTTTTCGTTCCCTGGGTTATTGGGTTCAATCCACTTGGGTCTTATTATTTTGCTCGTAATTAATTTATATCTTTATTTGCTATTATATATATTATTCTTTGACTCTATTACTTGTTGTTCCCCCGGTTATTTGGTTAAAATCACTTGGGATTGATTGTTTTGTTAGTTATTCATTCATTATTTAATTTCTTATTATAATTATTATTATTGTATTTAATAATTTCTTGCCCTGGGTCATCGTGTTAACCTACTGTGTCATTTGGTTAAAATAGCTTGCTGTTCAATTTTTTGTTTACAGTACATTTGAACTTGCCGCCCAGCTAATATATACGTGAATAATTAAAAATCTAACGAATCACTTAAACATTGTTTTATTTATCACTTTTTCAAAAATAACTTGGAGAGTACATAGATTTTTACAATTCATAGGTACGATAAATCACGATCTTTGCACCCTAAAAATTTATTTAATGTTATTAAGCGTTAGCAGAATTATATTGAGAATTAATTTTTTAATTTAAATTAGAATCGTGCACGATAAACGATTTGTATGCCAAATTTTGTATATAGTATAGAGAAACCAGTCATATTGTCATGATCAGAATGATATAAAGTTTTTAAACATAAAAAATCTATACCTGCTAAATTTAGCGATGAAGTAATAAGAATGCATATTTATCTAACAAGGTATTGTTCTTTTATAATGAGTAGAGACATACATCATAATTTAATGATAGAAATAAAATAAAAGCATTTTATGTGTAATGAGTTACTTTTTAATCATGACAAAAAATTTTAGAAATTCGTACTTATCAACATATGTGTGTAGAAGATTCATTATAATGATACAGTGATTAAGAAATATAAGAAATAATACTTATACATCCTTTACATCTGAACAAAATTCTTGAATTTACCCAATTTTTAAACCTTTTAGGTTATACTATTCCTACATTTATAAAGCGAGAACGAACACAATTTTAAATACAAAAGTAGATAGATAGTAACTGCGGTAGCCTTTATAGGTTTAAATACCAAAACAGTTTGACAAAAGACTGTAGGTTATGTAGAATTTGTTCAAAAAACATATTAAGGTCTGCTTAACAATTATGAGCATTTGCGTGAGTGAGAGTTTTTCGCTCAGCGGCCACGACAGCAGCACCAGCTGCCATCATCAAAGCCGCTGCCGCCCTCCAGCCATCAGCTCAAGCAGCCAACCACTGTGCCATCGATAAACTTCTGCGTCCCAAGGTTATCGCCGAGAGCAACAGCCGCCGACGAGCCCACGAGTAGCCCTGCCGTGCACGTGCCTGCGGGAGCGTGTTCGAGAGGATAAGGAGGTGGTGTAGCATACAGTACGGAATTCGTGTGCAAGATATAGAGAGAGCGAGTTAACGAGTCGTGTCGGTTGCAAAGAAGCGTTGTCGTGGAGGTCGAGTCGTGTGTAAGTACGAGCGAGAGACAATTAGAGATCGAGTCGTCGTGCTGGTGCGTCGCGGTACGGAAGAGCAGGAGCTCGTGAGGCCGCGTTTAAGTGGGAATGTCGGTGGTGTGCGAGACTGCGAGAGCGACCGAGAGTTTGCGCGGGAGCCCTGTGTTGGCGCGTGCGGGTATGTGTGTATTCGCGAAATTAGGATAAGTGGCGCCTAGTTGAGCGTGACCTATTCCTAGCTCACCTATACTGTGTAAATGAAAAAATAATCAATTTATGTGTCGTAAAGAATAATTTACTGCCGTCGTTTTGTTGTGTGCGTACCCAGTGCCCCTTCGTTATTTCTTCAGGTATTTCCGTGTGGTGCCGCGTTGTGAATTTTCGTGGGTGTTCTCCCTCCGGGAGCCGTCTGTGTCCCGATGGACTGCCTGGGACCTGCCTCAGGTGCAGAGCCAAGGACAAGGGGACAGCGAGAGCCGATCTGGGCCACGCTTTAGGGTGTTGAGCCATGGCGCCGAGTCTTTACGTGGTACTTGAGCCCGTAAATTTTCGTGTTTCAGGTCAGATACTAGTCTATTTTTTTAGATAATTCTTGTTGGTGAGGCACTCGCGACCGCCTTCCACATGACGCCCTGGTGTCACCCCGTAAGGCCGATCTAGCCTCGTCACATATTGTTATTTTTGTGATGATCATAATTTTGACATTTTCATAGGCTTTGATAATAATAAAGCTTGTGTAGTCAATATTAATTCTCATAATGAGCACTGTAGCAACTAATATGTGTGATAAAATTATATTGATAACGAACCATATAACAAGGACACGTTTAATATTAAGGATGGCATTGATAATTTTAAACGATGTTGATCGCAATATTTTTAAAACTAGTGATTATTTTCCGAATCATTATAAAATTAGTGAGAAAAACTTTGGTTATAATAGATATCATAATAGTAATGACGATCAAAATGATAAATTAGTTAATTCCAATGATAGCCACTACTATACTAATGAATGGTTAAAAAAATATAATTTAAATGAATGTTATTATTATAATTATGTTTATAATAATGATAATGATAAACATAATGTTTTAAATATCAACAATTTTTACAAAGCCGGTATTGCAATGGAGAGTATTATCACAAAAATATATTCATAGTAAACATGATGATAATGATGATGCGGGTTATGATAATGACAATAGTTACCTTTTTTCATGAAACACGCAGATTAATATGGTAATTAATGAAATTTTTAGCCATATAAATAATGTTATATCTAAATCATAATAATCAGACTAACATGTATCTTACTTTTTTTGTGAAAATTGCTTGTAGGTGGAGTTGAAAAAAATAGACGCTATCAGTTGTTGTACTGCAGCATAATTTTATTGTTTAGGAAGGAAATAAGGTAATCAGATATACCAGAGGAATTCTTTATTGTAAAAATTATATATTTGTTTGTTCAGGGTTACCTCGAAGAGCGAGAGGGAAGCTCTAAGTTTTAAAGTACACGTGTTTAGTGTACGCTACGATTCATTTATATGAATCTTTGAGTATAATTTAACTTTTCTTCTTGCTATGTTGTTTATATTTGTATCATTTAGACTTTTTTATGGTTGACTATATAATTTTAGCTGTAAAGTTTTAAATGGATACTGTGACCTTACAGCTATCTACGCAAAAGTCTTCTGTGTCCTATTATAGTACAATTTTTAAGGTTTCGTAATTACTTTTATGGTAATAACATAGTTTCATAATATTTTCACGATAAATATTTATACGTCGCTTCCTCTTATTTTGTTGTTACATCTAATCTAATAGGTGTAATAACGATTTAACTCTTTGCAGCTAATAAAAAAAATTTTAGTTTTATCCTTTTTCTCTTAAAATTTGCTGTTATATACTTTTCGACTGAATCCCGGAGTGTCTTCTGTATGTGGGTCAGCTCAACCTAACGTAAAGCAGTAATTGAAAACAGATTTTGGGACAAAAATAGGACACAATACTCTGAAGTTCTAATAAACTGTAAAAAATATTATATGGCATTCCAAAACATTCACTGTGCACTATTCCTCTTTTAGAGCCACAGAATCCTTCTGTATATATGCATAGGAGAAAGTCTTATACATGCACGATTATCGGAAACAAACGAGGCGACTACATAGATTGTATCAGCTGGGGCGGTAGACTGATGTCTGGCGGGAGGTTTTACTAGATTATGCACTTGACCTAATATAGGGGGTACTTACAACTAATCGATGTATTGCCTGAGTCCTGACCTGTTGTCTATGTATAAACACCAGAACTAGTTTCTGTTCACCCCCCGCTCATGTTATCCGTAACTTTAAAGGAAGGGTGAACTGATTTCCGAAGAAAGACCGTGTAAGCAAACCTCCAAGCAAACAGCAAGACTTGAACCAAGTCCCACCTATGTTTGTACACAGATTGACTCCGACGGTCGACGAAATTGCAACCATACCGCTGCACCACTGTGTCGGTTCAAGTTTTGACATTCAAATAACATTCGTATATATTCATGTTTTAGAATTTTGTCAATTTAGGACTTTATTGCTGCGCATATTACACGCTTATTTCTAATACTCGATTAAACTTCTTCAGTATTCTGATTTTTCAAGAAAAATCATACCATAACCTTATTTCTGTAATATACAGTTTCAATTTTTATTTGATGCGCAAATTGTTATTTTATTTTTGTGGCTTCTTTTTGATTTGCAAAAAGCTTTGGTTTTGTAAAAGTCAATCCTCCATTTTTAATAAATTTTTCTGCGTATTATTTAATTTATAATCGAAACACACACTTACTTCCTACTTGACTAGACCATTTTCTTTACGGCAAATTCGAAGAATAATTAAAAGTATTACTTGTATTTTTTTCAGCTTGCACTAACAAAATGCCAAAATACTATTATTGGTATCCCAGGAAAACTAAAAGGAATTTCAGGAGGCGAAATGAAAAGACTCTCGTTCGCGTCAGAAGTTCTTACTGATCCGCCACTTCTGCTTTGTGATGAACCAACATCTGGACTAGACTCTCATATGGCACATCAAGTTGTATCGGTCTTGAAACGACTCGCAGGTATGCGTTATTTTTATGCAGAGTGAAACATTAATTTACCCGTCTTCTCGGTGACCGATTCTATTCAGACTTAGCTAGCGTGTATTTTTACATGCAATGTTGGTGTTTACGTTTACTTGTATATTCTCTGACAATTCATCAGGATGTCTAATGCATACACGCATAATGAAAACGTATACACTTCGAATACGTGCATCGCATAATCTTGCACTAAGACCGTAGGTGAACGTACAGAAAAATTTGTGTGTATAGTCATTGGATATACTTGTGTAAAAACGCACTGATATTTAATAGTAAGATACGCTGGAGTTAAAAATTACCTTTTGCTGCACGATATCGTGGCGATTCTTAGAGTTAAAGAGTAGTTTGAAGAAAGGTATTTTTTAATGTTAACAAAATGTATAATTTATGACACATTTTTTATACTACTGAAATTTTTTTTGCTGGATCAAAAAAAAAAATACATGTTTGAGAATTTTATTAAAAAAACATTGTTCTTGTAAACAGAACTGATTAGAATTTTAAAAATGTTCTGGCTTAGTGACGTACTTATCAAAAATCACAACCCTAGTTCTATCATAAATAAATTTTTTTTTTCTTTTAAAGTGAAAAAAATAAGCTTTTATAAAAAAATTATTTTCTTACAAATTATTAGGAAATTTTTATTGCCACAAAGAAGTTAAAAGTAAAGTTGAATATACTTAAACGATTGAACCCACCTTGTGGAGAATTTATAATACAACAATCGTATTTTACGTCAAGTTTCCCATCAAAAACGTACTTTTGTTCGATGCGAAAGTTAATACTGTTGGAAATAAAATTTACTTATACAGTACGGTACATCTTATTCGCTCTGTGCACAAACGGCGAAAATTGGAACTTCGATACCCAATCCCCATTTAAAACCCATATATTCGCCTGACACTAGCGCCAAACACTGGATTTGGCGCTAGTGTCCCGAGAATACACGTATTTAAAATGGGAATAAGTGTGCGAATTCTATTGCACACTTCATTTTGTCGCTTAATAACGTCCTTTCCTGTCATATGAATTATTATCCGACATTTTGAATTAAATATTTTTTCAGCAAATACAGCTATTTACATAAATAAAAAATCTAAAATAAATAAATAGAAAACATTTTGAATCATATTTCAATTCTTTTTTGTCAGGATTAGCGACACATTATATTTAGTAGAGCTCTAGTCCCTAACTAAACAACTCCTACAGTGTGTGGATAGGATTATTTAATTTTTTATAACTAGCTCTAGCAGCAAGTCATATAAATCTTTTACCTATTCAGTCAAATGGAAAAAAAAGTCTTGAAAAGTGCCATGTACCTGCTATTTTCAAAGCCTCTGTATAAGTTACAACGCTTTTAAACATTTTTATATAGAACTTCGTATTGAACATTGGATGATGGTCAAATAAACTTTTCATCTAAAGTTTTTATAATTGTACTGTGTAAGAGGTATTTACTGTGAAATTATTGGACATTACTTTATGTATTATTAGACATGCCCATAACTCATGTAGACCCACTTTAGCGCTTCAAGTGTATGTAATAGAATAATTTGCCATCCTTAGAGGACTTTCAATCCTAAAAATTTAACTCCTTTATGGGATAAACAGCAAGTTTTTAACAATTGTTTGTACTACAGTCCCAAAATCTAGCATAACCGTCAGTTCTTGATAAAATTACTGTCAATAGTAAACTAACCTTTCCTTATGATGTGTAACGTTTAAATAAATAGCAATACGTATTACGTTAAGTATGACTTTATTATTAAACTCTTAAGCTCATGGCTGGCAGCTAACTGGAGTAACTGCAATACAATACTAATGTATATCACCACACACTATACTTACACACACGTGTGTTATACATAAGCCAGTAGATGGCGACTTTGTACTTGGTATTTTACTTTATATCTTCCTGTTTTTTTTTTTTTTTTTTATGAAAACAGATGATATAAGTATACACTGCAATAAATTTCAGTAAACCAAACAACTCAATATTTTAACTAATGACTTTAAATCATTCACTTATAAATGAAGAGTTTTTAAATCTAGAGTTTAAGTATAATGGATATCGAAGGTATTAGTCTTGTGTTCGATAAACTAGTTGAGGAATGCTGCTGATGATAAGTTTGCCGAAACTACAGGACCATTCTTTTGGGTGGTACAACCAATGTTCCCGATCTCGTGCGTTGTCCGGTATTTGGTGGTCTCTGATTGACCGGCTTAGTGGTAGTCTGACTTGGTTGAGAAACAGGACTGTCAGCTGCTATTGAAGTAGCTGGAGCGACTGGTGACTCAGCTTGGAGATTGGAGGCTTGTGTTTGTGGTGGTACATCGGACTGTATGTTAGGAAGCACTGTACGTCTTGATGCTGGTAGACTGGCTCTGGTTGGATGAAGGTGTTCAACGTTTCTTCTTAACAGCTGATCATCCACCGTTCTGTCTGTTACTGACCTCGGAGAGTGCTCTTCGACAACTCTTGCTCCTTTCGACTTACGGTGTCCAATTTGCAGGCGTACTTGCTCACAAGCTTCCAGACGCTTAGGGTCTTTGGCACTGCGGTTACTGTATCCTGCTAGCTTGCTCCGGAGGCGTTAAAGTTCGGCTGGTACATCTTTGATCAGTTTGGGGTAGAGCTTGGATTCAGCGGTAGGTACTTGTGATCGGGTGATCCTACTGAATAAGCTTTGACTTGGCGAGCCCAGCTTATAATCTTTTGGAGTGTTTTGCCAGTTCAGTAAAGCAAGCTGAACATCTGTCTGATCCAAGCTGCACTTTCGGAGGATGTTCTTTGCAGTTCGAACTGCACGCTTGGCTAACCCGTTTCCTTGTTGACGATGAGGACTAGAGGTTATATGTAAGAGACTCCAGTCTTTCTGGAACGTTTTAAACTCCCTGGACATGTATTGCATTCCATTGTCCGTCACAAGTTGCTCGGGGATATCATGAGTAGCAAACCATTCTTTTAATAGCGTTGTGACTACCAGGGAAGTTTGTCCTTTTAGTGATTAAAAGTCCAAATAGCCAGAGTAGCTGTCGAATATGACAAGATAAGGTTTACCTTTGAACTCAAAGAGATCTGATCCGACTATCTGCCAAGTAAGTTTGGGATTTTCTGTAACCACTACTCTGCTCTTGGTGTTAGCTTTCTGGGTTTGTTCACAGAGAGCACAGCTTGAAACCATGTCTACTATGTCTTTGTATTGCCTCTTCCAGTGAAGAGTGTCCCTGGCTCTTCTAACGCAACATTGTATGCCAAGGTGTCCTTGGTGTATGTACTTAAGCATTCGAGGGATTTGAGACCTGAAAATCACTATCTTTTCTGCTTTGAATACTAGACCCTTGAAGTAGGGTAATTCCCCCTTGAAGTTGAAGTTGTGTCTGGTCTCGGCTGGCATCTTATCTGCATTATCAGGAAATCCGTCGAGAATTAATTTAATTAGCTTCTGTAGTTCTTCCTCGTTTTTGGTGGCCTTAACGAAGCTGTCCTTAGCTTCCTCGGTCATCGGAAGGACAACCATTACTTTGAGTTTACTTAGATCTTCTTGGTTATTTCCTAAGTCACAGTCTCGACTAAGGATATCAGCCAGTGGTATTTGTTTGCCTGGCTTATAGGTCACTTTAGGTGAGTACCGAAGCAACTCAAGCAAGATTCTCTTGAGTCTGGCTGGTGACGACTGAAGGTTTTTCTTGAAGATAGTCTCCAGTGGCTTGTGGTCCGATTCAACTTGCAGCCCTTTGCCGTACACGTACTCGTGAAATTTCTTGAAGCCGAACAGTATAGCCTAAGCTCTTCCTCAATCTGTGGGTAATTCTGTTCTGCTTGGGTTAGTGTTCTTGAGCCGTAGGCAACTGGTTGACCATTTTGCAGTAAAGCTGCTCCCAGGCTCTTGCTGCTTGCATCTACTTACAATATCATTGGTTTGTTTACGTCGTACAATGCTTGCACTGGCGGCAAGGAGAGCACTGCTTTTATTGCTTTGAAGCATTTGGTGTATTCAACCTTCCACCTAAAGGCTGTGTTCTTCTTCAAGAGTGATCTGAGGGGCTCAGTCAACTCTGATAGATTTGGTATAAACTTCCCCAGATATGTAACCATGCCCAGCAGCCGTGACAATTCTTCATTTTTCGCAGGACTCTTTAGCTCCTTTATCGCCTCGACCTTATCAGGATCAAGTTCCAATCCATTTGCTGAAATAATGTGTCCTAGAAAATTCTCCTTAGCCTGATTAAAAACACACTTTTCTTTGTTTAATTTAAATCCTGATTCTTGCAAAATGTTCACCACCTTACTTGTTATTTGTTGTAAATCCTGGAGTGTCTTGGCATGTATAAAGATATCATTTATAGCCACTCTAACATTTTGGATGCCACTTAATTTTGAGCACATAATTTCTTGGAAGATCACTGGCGCTGATGAAATTCCAAAGGATACTCGCTTATATGCAAATCTGCCCCACGGAGTCACAAAGGTAAGGTACTTTTGAGTTCTTTCGCTCACCTTTATTAGCCAGAAACCTTTTACGCAATCTAACACCGTGAAGTAGCGAGAGCCCAATATTTCCGCTGCTATTTCCTCCAAGGTACTGAGCGGGTAGTGACGTCTTAGTATGTTTTTATTCAAATCTGTAGAATTCATACAGATTCTCAGTTTTTTGATTTTTTTTACTACTACCATAGGGCTGACTGCTGATGTGGGTTCGGTAATGGGTCGTATGACATTCAACTTGAACATCCTACCTAATTCTTGTTTTACTTGATCCCTTATAGCATACGGTACTTTTCTTGCCGAATGTATTTTCAGTGTAGGGTTTTTATTCAAGTCGATGTCATACTCGTATCCTTTTAAGCATCCGATACCTCTAAATATATCTTTGTCGCTCGTCTCTTCGATGCTTTTCACTCCAGCGATCAGTCCCAACTTCTCGCATGACTCACGACCAAGCAGTGGTGCAACGTTTTTGTTTACTATTTTGAATAACACACTTGTTTTTTTTTTTTTTTTACTTTACATGCGAGGTTTATTTCTCCCACGACTTTCATCTTACCTTCGGAATAGCTGATTAAATATTTATTGTTTGAGTTTTGAATACAGGCTCCAGCTTTTTTAGCTATATTGATTGGCAGTACGTGACACGGCGAGCCTGTATCTAACTTAGCTCTAAATTTTGTATTACCGGCCTTAATGCTCTCGTACAAATCTTTTTCGACCAAGTGGGCTTGTAGTGCTCTCTAACTCCTCCTAACTGAGCACACCTCGAGATCGTTGTCCTCATCTGCACTGTCGTCTAGCAGTGCGCTAACCTTCTTTTTGTTTTAAGCCTCTTTGGTTGTTCCCATCGTCGCGAAGTGTCCTATTCTGTTGCATTTTTTACACTCTTTCATGTAGGCAGGGCACTCACGCTTTCCGTACCTCGTGCGGCATCGTTTGCAGTCGATTTCGTTGTCGGTTTCTTTGCCTCAGGACTTGCTATGAGTTGACTTCTTTCCTTTGTTTTTTAGCGCGCGAACTTCTTTTTCTTTTGTGCCTTCAAATTCGCCTAATTGTTTTGTTGCCTGTTCGCTGGCTTGGCAAATTATGGTGGCCTTGTTTAGCGTCAAGTCAGTCTCCGTCAACAATTTTTCACGGACTTGGCTTGGCCTGACCCCAAACACTATTTTGTCTTTGAGCATTTCGTCATTGAGCGCACTGAACTCACATGAACTTGCACTTGTTTTGATTCTCGTTAGGTATTCATCGAACGGCTCGCTTTCTCCTTTTGTAATTTGGAAGAACAGATATCTTTCGAACGACACGTTCACTTTTGGCACGAAATAACTTTAAAACTTGTCGTTTATTGTCTTTAGGTTTTTTTTCTCTGCTGCAGTAAGATTAAAATTGTTATAAATATCAATCACTTCAGGACCTATCGCCGACATAAAGGTTGCAGCTTGTACTTCTGCCGGCTTTTTACTTAGCTCTACCGATGTTGCGTACCACTCGAACTGTTGTAGCCATTGTCTCCACTTGTTCTTGTCGGTCGATATGGTTAGGTTACCTGGCGGTCTAAGCGATCTAACTCCGAGCACTGCGTCATTTCGCGCTGCCTGTTGGGTTTCACCGTCGTCACCTGCCATTCTGAGTGTTTTTTTTTAATTTCTACGTTTGAGTTTTCTTCTGATACCATGTAACGTTTAAATAAATACCTATACGTGTTACGTTAAGTATAACTTTATCATTAACCTATAAGCCCATGGCTGGCTGCTAACTGGAGTAACTGCAATACAATACTAATGTATATCACCACAGACTATACTTACAAACACGTGTGTTATACATAAGCCAGTAGATAGCGACTTAGTACTTAGTATTTTACTTTACTCTATAAAGTATTCAGTATCATAATGGTCATGCAAAAGAAATAATTATTTTTGACTCAAACATTAAAATAGGATATATAGTATGATCTTGACAAAGTTGCAGTTAATAGTAAACTTATTGTTGATGATGGCGTAAGTAAGACACTTAGATCGATTCGATTAGTTAAAAAAAATTATATTTACATATTTTTCTAAGGATGATAGATCTCCTCACGTTTAATGTATGGGAAGCGTAGGTGCATTTCTAAACTGAAACAAGCAAAAGTCGTATAGCAGAGGACGTTTATCCCCAAATTGTTTTTTTCTTTAGTAATCATATAAGCCTTGAAAAATTTTCGACTCACTTTAGGGAATTTAAGTTATTATGTATCTATATAATGTATTCAATGTGATTTATGTTTAAGGTATACGGAAATAATGCTCATAGATCAAAGATCTTTCTCCAAAGCAGATTTTAAATTTCGAATTTGTTATTTGATTAACTATGAATAAAAATATTGTTTAGATTTTAAGCATGAAAAAGAGCTGTGTATGCTTGACACTGTCTAAAAAATGGTTTTTTAAAATTAATACTAACGTTGATACAACTCTGACCAGAGAGTTGTTACTTGACATTAAAAAGGCAGATATTTGAGAAAACAAATTTTGTTAAAGTATGTACGGCAATAAAAAACAATTTTCTGTAGGTAAAAGAATTTGCCGTATGACAAATGGGTCCTTGATTTTTTCTCCTGCAATAATTTGTGCTTTAATGTAAAATTAAAATAATTTAGTTATTCTAAGTCTTATACTATAACATTGTCCATTTATTACATTTAAATTCCTGATTAACGTAACAATAGCTTCCAATTTACCTTAAGTGTATGAGGTGGGAGTCCTTTATATGATTTATTTATTATTTCAGCCGAGAATCCGTATTTATATTATTGTCCGTACCTTGAAGCATTATCGATACAATCATATAGTTCGTGGTACTGGCATCTCATCTAAAATTTAGGTATTATAAAAGTATACCTAATATAAGTTGTTAAAATAATGTTGTTACCATAGCTAGTATTTTCATGACAAATTTTCGAAAACACTCTGCTAGTAAACCGATTTTCTGGTATTCCAAATTATTCAAATTTTTTTCGCTAATTTTTATTATTATTCATCTAAATTTTTTTCCTTACATCATACGTTTTTGATAGTTGGCAACTTGTAACTGTGGCAAAAGATATGCATGCATGAAGGCTCCTTCTATTTTTTCTGGTTTGTCAATAATTCCAACAGCTGGAAAAATATGTATTAAATGACCACCCGAATTAAAATTATTCCCTGAAAAATAATTGTTTTCATATCGGTCCCATCAACTTTTGTCTACTGTTCACGATGGTTTTTTTTGTAATCATAAATGCTTTATCGCGAATAACTACGCACACATTACATAATATTATTTTATCGGATTCTTTGTCTCAAGAAAAAGTTCTAATTCTTCTAAGATCTAAAGGTAATTTGAAAGTCCCACGACTTGTCATTCCTCAAGGCAGTAATATTGAATGTATACCAGTCAAGCCATAGACAAAACTGTTTTTCTAATTAAAATAGTGAATAAAAGTGTAGTATAAATCGACGGTTGACTTAAAAAAAAAGTTACCTCAGATTTTTGTCGAACAAGATGTCGGTTAAAATTTGGGGCGAAGAAGGTGTCAGTGAAGATATTGGTCCAAACAAGTATAGGTCAGAAAAGTTTTATTCTATAATTTTTTAGTTGCATCGTTTCTTATTTCACTCCAAGCCGATGCAAAGATAGCACCCTCTGAAGTAGAAAATAGTCAAAAGTTCTTTTATGTAATCAAGCAACGAAAGACAAGGTGCAAGAGATAGCGCCAAAGTGAGACACCGGACTGCGAAAATAGAAAGGGTTGCGAACGTTGCGGTTTTATCTCTAGGCTACCAATTACTACCAGCTACATGCATGCGTATATGCTCTACGCCGCGCCGCACAGTGTGACCAAATAGACTTTTTTGTGACCAAATAAGATTGCAGCGGCTATAGTGGACCGATCATGGTGATTTTTTATGGAGCTTGTAGATAAAACCACACGAATTCAGGCAAAAGTATTCCGAAGGGAAAAAAAAAGTTCAAAGGGGTAAAAACAGACTTCAAATGCTCCCTTTTCTATGGTCTTTTAAAAATAGAATTTCTCGTTAAGCAGACAAAGCCTCATTTTCTTCTAAAAGGCATGGTGTAACGTACAATAGCATATAGCTATACGTCTGTCCGCCCTTCCCTAGCCGAGAGCCCTCTTGGAAGAAGCAGTATATGGTAGGCAAGGAGAGAGGGAGTCAGGAGAAGGAAGAGAGACAAGACCCGACGCTCGAGAGAAGCAGACATATCCGCTCCGGTTCGCGACTTACACTTGGCTCTTCCCTCGGTCTCTAATTAAATAAAGAACCATTAACCCCACTCGCTGTGCACTTATTTCCCGATCACCATACCGAACGTAATCCCACGTAACAGTAATTTTGATGTTAGAAGTGGGATCGGTCGAGGAATTTTTTTTCAATTTTTCTTTTTTGGAAGTGCACATAGCACAGCGCCGCAAAACAAAAAGTGAGTGCGAGTAAAATAAAAAAAAGGAGAGCCACTTAAAATTGGAAGGCTGAAAAAGTGATTAGGTGTGAAAAGACAGTAATAGTGAAGAAAAAAAAAGATAAGTTAAAACAGATCAGGGACTACGTGGAAACGAGTCAGCAAAGTAACCTCAGGACAACCAGGGCTGCAGCTCTATCATCAGCTACCGAGAGCGGAGGGGTGGGAAGGAACATCTCGAAACACCCGTACAACGAAACCAGCGACAAGGATCGAGGGAAAAAATGCAGATCACCGCACTCATATTCATAATCTGGATATCAGCAACCTGGTAAGTAAAAAAATATTGCTACATTCTCCTCCAATGAACCCCGGGAATACTTGACGAAGAGGCACTTATAGAATATACCGAAAAACAAACCCTTATACTAATCCTGCATTAATAACGCAAAAAAACATACGTATATATTGTATATCAGTAGGCTTGCCGAATAGAAAATCGGCTCCGCCAATAGTAATAAATATAACGAATTAACACTAACGCAGGGTCCCTAATTGATAACAAACGCGGCAAAAACCCCCATTCTAAAGTTATTTGATATAGAGCCCACGCATCGAAAAAAATTTTTTAAAAAGTGAAGCAGAAAAATTCCGCTGCTCACAGCCCCGAATAATATTTAAGAAAAATAGATAAAGTTTAAGAGTACGCGGGCGAAACGGTAAGGTGATGCATAGCATAAATACGCGGCCACCACAAGAGAAACAAGAAAAACACGATCATAAAAACAAGAACGGAGCGCGACATCCCACCTATAAATCTAAGCACTACACTAAAAGGGAACACTGGGTTATATAAGAGGTTAGTCGGCAAGAGGAAACTCTTATTATACAATAAGAGGAAATGGCGACCGTAGGACAAGGCACCAACTCACACGGACAGGGCTCAGAAAAATTCTTGGCCGATGACGAAATTTCAACGCATCAAATAGGCAAAGGGGAAAACAGGAAACAAGCACACTTGGGAATAACAGACAAACTTAACGCGGAAGACACATTAGAGGAGGACAACAGAACGACAACGGACAAAAGACATAAGAAGGCAGAAATATTCATGAACAGGGTACAGAAACTTCTTCCATGGAAATCAAAAGAACAAAGGCCACACAGTAGTCGAAAACGAATCTAACAGCGGCGCGACACACACACGATAGACACTTAAGACCGACAGCCCCACTGCACCCCCAATTTCGAGAAAGCAATAACCAAGAGAGAGAGCATGACTCTACTCGGCGATATAATGTATACAATACGGCCCGCTCCCCCTCTCCGAATGCGTGGCCAATCGCAAGACCACAGCAAAACGCTCTAACATAACATAGCCATTTGTCAGGGATGATACCTCTGTTTAAAGGAGATCCGATGAAACTAGCACCTTTTAAGCAAATGGTGAGAACAGTGGGTAGCCATTTGTCAGGGATGATACCTCTGTTTAAAGGAGATCCGATGAAACTAGCACCTTTTAAGCAAATGGTGAGAGCATAGGGCCCGAATACGAAAAAATTTTCATGGGGACACTAGTTAATAAGTTGCGGGGACAAGAAGCGGCCTGATTTGCGACATGCATAACGCAATACAACACAATGAAAGACTTCCTGTACAAGCTGGCAGAAACATATGAAGGTTTGGAGCAAGTAGACACGCTCATAGCAAACCTGAAAGTTATTTGACAGTACGAACATGAAAGTGTCGGAAACTATACACTTAGGGTACAGTAATTACACAATAGAATAATAATGACGTACGATGCAAACCCAGACTTGACAAGGGAGGGAAAGCACAGAAATATAATGAATATAGAGAGAGACAATAAAACCACTAATAAATGGACTACGTCAGCCGCTTGATTCCAAAGTACTGTGCACCAACCCGAGATCGCTACGAGAAGCCTCAGTAACGGCACAGAGAATTTAAAACGAGTACAGACTCAGCGATCTGGTGCATCCGAGAAACAGGGCACACGTACAACTTGCAGAGAGCGTTCCACTTGCTGGAAACGACGAATCGACATATACCTTGGCAACCGAGACAATGGCAGAGAATAACCGCTTAAGAAATGATAAAATATGCCTATACTGTAACAGACATGGTACACACCAAACAAGGGACTGCTACAAGTTTCCATCAGATACGAAATACGGAAAAATGAACACCTTAGATGAGAGAACACAGATAACACAAGCCTACGCCCAAGCAGCACCACAGGACGGCTGCATATACTGCGGTCACAGAAATCGCAACGTTAAACAGTGCCGAAATCTCCAAAACGATATAAGAAAAGATCAAGACAAAAAGGCGCAGAGAAGAAACGGGAAAGCCGGACGCTCACGCTATAACAACTACATAGGAGTTGACCCGATACATAAAAATTACACAAATGGACTAGATAATAATTATAATAATAACTACGGAACATGCAAGAGAAGCAATGGTAGACAAAACGGGAACTATAATAGATATCAGGAATACAGCCGAGACTACGGGAGACCTACAACTATAACAGCACGTACAGGGGTAAAAATACACTAAATGGAAGCAACGGTTATTCAAGAAACTATGAAAATAACTATCATAGCAGTTACAACGCGAGTAACACTAACGACTACGGCAATCAACAAACACACAACCAAGATAAATACCAGCCGTATTACAGAGACGGGCCCAACAATAGAGGAAGCGACCCTCGCCCGCAGCATTCAAACTCTTATGACGCTCGTTGTGCTCCCCAAGGGACGAGCAAGTCGAGGAAGTAGAGAAAGAGAGAGAAGAAACTCTGCAGAGAAAAAATATAGTAGCTGAAGGAGATTAGCAGCAACCAGCGGGGTCATATAATGCAAGCATCGAAGGAAAATTTGTCAAAAAACAGGACATAAAGGAGCAGGAAAAGGAGAGCCAAGAAAAAATGTCAATAAAAGCAGACCCCTTGAGGAGCTCCGAAATAGCTGCAAATAGAAATTATAAGAGTCTTATTCATTTACAACCTATTACTAACAGCCCAGAGTCCGAAAAGGGAATGTGCAATAAAGAGACAAATAAGCTGCTCCAAGCAGTAAAGATTGATACGAGTTGTATAGGACATACGCCACTCTTAATATGCCTAGAGAGCCCACAACTTAGAAATGAAAGCGCGGAATTTTACGCGGATACACGTGCCGAAGTATTAATTATAAAATAACTAGCCTTAAAAAAGGCTTATATAGAAATTACAACGAGAGTGTGTCGATAATCAGTGTGACACACGGAGCACGGAGAACGTCTTGAACGGTAAAATTGACACTAAATGAGCTGATATGCACGCTGCATGTTGTCCCCAACGACTCCCCGATACAGGTAGAAGGATTGGTTGGATGCGACATACTGAAGAAATACGACGGCCATATATGCGCCAAAAATAATTTATTATTTTTAAGTGGCACCGAGATACCTCTGCTAGAGCTGGAGGGATTCGAGATCCGCGCAAGATCGATAGAAATAATCTTTTCGCATGTGGAAGAAAAGTATTAAAATATTTTAGTTGGATGAGTGCCTCTGCAAAAATTGAATAAGGGCATTTTATTCGGTAACTTTATAGCAAACAACAACAACGAGAAAGTATATGCCAAATGTATTAATATTACTGACGGACCAATAAAAATACTCGTGCTTTACGTAAAATTGTTTGAATGTGGGATGATTTACGGGGCGGAGCCATACAGCGTCGATGGTGACGATGCCAAAGGCTTACATGAGGCTATGATAGGATTATTTAATTCGAACGAAATTAATGAAAAACGTAGTAAAACCGAAAAAGACGACAAGCTGGAAAATAAACAGTTTTTAATAAATAAAAAAGCAAGGATAGAAGAAATATTAAGAATAGCAGACACGACGGGTCGTTACGAAGAAGAATCACGACATGGGCGTGAATCAATAGAATTTGACCCTTTTGTGTTTGGCCTCGACGAAGAGCCTCTAAAAGTGACGAGCGTATTAAAACACAAGATACCGCCAATAACTAAAATACCAATAGTAGCAAAAAGAATTAGGTATCCGGCAGCACTAAGACAGCAGATGACCGTAGCAAATGTAAGTTCCTGCCATTCACTACTATTTCAGAATAATATTTAAAATCACCTTGCATCCGCCCTCTACATCATCGTCGTAGATCTACAAATAGGATTTTTTCAAGTCAAAATAGACGAGAAAGACGCTTATAATACAGACTTCTTAGGGCCAGACAAGCACTACCAATATAAGCGTATGACAATGGGATGTACAGATTCACCAAACACATTCGGGCGTGCAATAACATTAGTACTAGCGGGTCTTCAAGAATATGAAATAGAGGTTTATATAGATGACATAATGGTGTTCGCAGAGACAATAGGGGAACATGGAAGGAGGTTTAAGAGGATGCTGAAGCGGTTAGCAGAAAACAATTTAACAATCGAACCAAAAAAGTGCCAATTTTTGAAGCATGAGGCTAAAGTATTAGGACACATAGTCGGCAAAGGGCAAATAAAAATAAATCCCGAAAAAATTAGGTCCGTAAATGACTATCCAAGACCTACGAACGCAAAGAAAATAAGACAATTCTTAGATCTCACCGGATACTTCCGTCGTTTCAATAATAATTACGCAAAAATAGCACAACCTATAGCAAAACTTTTTCGAAGTGGCACGGAATTCAAGTGGTAGGAACCTCAACAAGAGGCACTTCACACTCTCGTTTACGCTTTGTGCAGCGAGCCCGTACTCTTAGCGTCAGACATAAATGAGCCGTTTATAGTTACAACGGATGCATCAGACTACGCGATAGGTGCAATATTAAGTCAAGGGAAATTGGGCAAAGACTACCCTTGCAAATACGCATTGCGCTGTCTAAAAGGTAGCCAACATCGCTACCCAACGTACGACAAAGAACTGCTCGCCATAGCCTACGCAAAGAAGCAATTCAGACCATACCTGTATGAACGAAAATTTACAGTAGCTACTGATCACAAGCCTCTAAAACATTTCCATACATCGAAAAAACTGGACCTGCGATTTACGAGACTAAAGGCAGAATAACGTGGATACGAATTCGACGTTGTCTATTGGCCGTTGAGAATTAATAAAGCACCTGACGCATTGTCACGCAATTCGACCCTGAAAGAAGGAGAGAAAAACCCCAAATTACTGCGCAGAAAGTTATGCGAACTCGCAGAGGAACAGAAAAAAGAATGATTTGGTGACACAAACGCTCCACCAGCGAGCATATACAAGACTTGCACAAGACGGGAGAAAAATTTAATAAAAAAAGACGGGAAAAAGCAAATATCAATTTCCGATTCAAACAAGTCAGACAGCAATGTTAAGAAAAAGAAGCACCGAAAAATAGCTGTTCAAGCGAATATATCCCAAGCAATGACAGTGGCGTGGACTCGGAGTCGGAATGGCCGGACACAGAATCACAAACAAATAAAACTCTAAAAATAGGTAAAGCAACAAAAAAAATGGACAAGTAAGCTCCCAGCACAAACTGCAAATAAAAAGGATAAGGGGGAATACAGCAAACTGCAGCAAGCGACAATAATAAAGAAACTCTATCGCAAGGGGCAATTGATGGAAAACTCGCGTGCATACGGAAAGAGAAAAATATGCAGAAAAAAGTAAGGTTACAAGTACGCTTTTCGTCAAAAGGGACGAAGCACAAAATTTACAACGTAAGACTCGTAAACGCCAGCTATATACACTACGAAAACCCGCAGAATTCTCCAACACACCCGAACCGGAAGATGAGTCGAAGGAAATAAAAATAGTACACTGCGACACACCGTTGGCCGCAAAAGACGAGGTGGAAAGAGAAAGGAAAAGACATAAACAATGGTGCTGGCAATTGGCACAAGCAAGCCTAACAGCAGAAGTGGCAGCAAGAGAAAGAGAGCAGTGAGCCAGTGATACCGTAGAAAGTTCGATGACAACCGCGGGACAGATGAAAGAAGTAAGTAAGAAAAAGAAAAACAGAGGGTAACCGAAATATGCTAGAGCAGACTAAAAGGCAAGTGGGCAAGCATGAACGGCCAGCTACTTCAGGTAGTGAAACAGGTGGCAGGAAAATAAACAATTACGAGCGAATTAATGACTAGCCACAGGTAGAAGGGCAACCAGTAAAGAGCAGCAGCTAAACGAAAAAATAGAGGCGATACTTGACGACCTGGTAGACAACTTTCAAGCGAAAGATACAGTGGATGTCAAGCCCTAAGATTTTAATGGAAAACTAGGGGTCAGAATGTATGCATAGGAATCCGACGCTACCACGGTTAGACAAACGGGCAAACCGACGGGAAGCACAGACGAGGACCATATAGAAATAAATGAAGAAGAGGATACAAGAACTCGAAAAAGCTGCACAGGTTGTGCGGAGCCGCATAAACTACTCGAGATGGTTGATGTACCCCGCGATGAAAGCTGTTTTTTTCATGCTCTCATACTTCTATATAGACTAAAAATATTAACGTACGGACTCAGAAAGGCCCTACTAAAATCGAAATGATTGCACAAATGTGAAGACCTTAAAGGCACAAAAATAATCCTTAACGACAGGAATAAGTTTGGCGATGGGGAATGCACTTTCATATTTTCCCAAGAACACGAGGAAAACATATGTATACACTTTCAAGCGACACAGCAACTTATGATTTACCAACATTTTGTGGGTATAAAGGGTAAACAATTTAAACATAGATACCTCGAAAAGGAACACTATCAAGCACTACTTGAGAAAAATGTAAATGTAATCCTACCACCAATCAACGAGTCGAGCGGTGATGAAAATTAGCATGATCACGGAAAGGAGGACGATTCGAATGATAGCAGCAGTCCCGAGTACAATGAAGATAATAACAAATAATTAAGCAGTAAAATCAACAAGGATTTAAAGGGGGAAATTGGAGACCATAAAAGAATAGAAAGGAATACGAACGAAGCAGAGGAGACGGCAGTAAAAGTAAAGGCAAAGCGATCGCTTCCCCCAACAAAACTTTCACCACCGCCAGACCATAAAAGGGCGTCTGACCCGTCAACATCAGAAAACGATGGGGAGAAAATACCTAAGGAACGCAGGTCACCTACACCAGAACCGCCACGAGAGCCGCTATCATCACAGAACTCACAAAGCTATTCCGATTCATCGCCAGAGAGCGACAGAGAGAGAGAGGCAATGACCTGAATAAGGCCCTCGTAGAATAAGACAGCAAAAAAGAGCACCATAGTAATAAGGAAATGATAAATGCAAGCGTTCTGGCAAAATACAGAGTATGCAGAACGAGGCTTTCTTAAGAACATCTACCATGGGGGCCGAGGGAGAATTAGGACCCGTCTCAACATCAAAAAGGAAAAAAAGTTGAGGATCATCCATTCAGATATTTGGATAATTTATATTTTTGCACAATAACGGATAGCATCCCCGATACCGAGACCATTGAAGCACTTTATGAACGCGGCTGTATTAACCCGATAGCTTAAAACAACGAAACGAAAGCGATTGGAAACGTAATGCTATCGAAAATCAGGAAGGTACACGTAATACGTATGTACGTGAAAAGACACTTTGACGACACCGCACCAAAATCCGATATAAAAAAATGTTTGGTGGCTCTGAAAGCACTAATTGCGGTAAAAAAAAAAAAAAATTTACGGATTGTAAGAGACCTAGCGATTTTAAACATAAGTCAGTGGCAATACTTGATAAAGAAAAAAAAATGAATTTTCAAAGACCTCCGAGGAGCAGCCACACTCTACACAAATACACTTATAGTACCACCGCACAGTCGGACGAAACGGGTTTTTTTTCCGGAAATAAAATATCTCTAAAACGAATTAACCAATCTCCATGATTTTTTTCGGAGCTTACAGCTTATTCAACACAGAATATGGAAAAACTGATCCGGATTCCAAACATCCCCTTTAAGGGGGTAAAAACAACTCTTAAAGTAGATGAAATTAGAAAAAAATTATTTAAAATTTACATTTCTTACTATAATTGTTATACATCTCCAGAAATTCATTAAAGAGACAAAATGTCTCTTACAGTTCACACAGTGGATGGTTTAGGTATGTTGTAGGGGGTTACAACCACCCTTAGACTTGTTAAAATTTGAAAAAATTTATTAAAAATTGACGTTTTTTACTATAATCGTTGAAAATCTTTAGAAATTTTATAAATAGACTAAAAATGTGTTACAGTACACACAATGGATGATGTAGATATGTTGTTGGGGGTTAAAACAACCCTCAGAGTTGATAGAATTAAGCAAAATTTCTTTCAATTTAATTATCTTTGCTATGATTCTGAAGAATCGGGAAAAAAAATTTATTTGTTTATCTAAGTCAGCTAAATACCTATATAAAGACATAATACACAGAATTTATTCAATTACAA
>JAPYYV010002526.1:0-21934 GCA_030522625.1 Copidosoma aretas
GAAATTTAATTTATTTTCAAACTTTTCATATTTAAGAACACGTTGAGGATGTTTACTGACTGGATATAGTGCTGACAGCACACTCCACTTGAAACACATGTTGTCATCATTTTATACATTAATACAAGCTTTTTTATCATGAATATTTTTAGGCAGCGGTATGTAGAAACTTCCTCGTAATGGATTCAGCTTGTTTATATTTACAGTTAAATTCACTAATGATTTGAGAGACCATCCTGACTCTTGTTCTTTAAATTCTTTAAGGTCTTTCTTAATCATTTGCTGAACGTCGATATTAAACCAATCTGCCAAATCAGTAGTCTGATATATAGAATGATTTCTAACGTTAAAGTATATAGTTTTTTGCTCTTCTTCGTCATTCTTATTTTTGTTGAAGAGAGCTCTAAGTATTGCATTGGCTTTAATTTTATTATGACTAAGTAAAGATTTCTTTATTTGCTCTTTGAAAACAGAGCAAGCGTTGGTAAAAAAGGATTTTATATCTAGATAAGTCAAGTTCGTGACTACTGCTGTCACGATGCGACCCTTGAACGCTGGCTGTATAACACTCCAAATTACTACCTGATGTATGCTTACTTCACATTTATGATGCTTGAATTAGTCATAAGCACTCTGCATTAGACTCAAGATATTCCCATATTTTAACTTCTCCCCAAGACTCAATTTCTGTGTAGTGATGACAACGTTAAGCAATTGTATATTTTCTTCAACAAAATCAATCCACTTTGCAATATTATCCCTCCAGTAGGAATACATCTTACATATTGCAGTAGGAATACATCCTACATACTGCTGCAATGTATTAGCTGTGTTGATATAATACTCGCTGATCTGGTTTACACACGTATCCATAGCTGAAAACAATTATTAAATTTAGTTCTACCACGCATATACATGCGCAAAAAGGCGTAAAAAAGCATGCGTTTGGGCGCAAAAATGTGTAAAAAGGCATGCACACGCGTGCAAAAAGACGTTAAAAGCATGCATATATGTGCAAAAAGACGTAAAAATCGTGTATATACGCGCAAAAAGACGTATAAAAGCGTGCATATGCGCGCTATAAGGCGTTGAAAGCGTGCATACGCGCACAACGAAGACGTAAAAATTGTGCATTCGCGCGCAAAAATGTGTAAAAGGTGTGTATGTACACGAAAAAAGGTGTAAATATAAGCGCAAAAAAAAAGACGTAAAAAGCATGCATTCACGCGCAAAAATGTGTAAAAGACATGCATACGCGTACAAAAAGACGTAAAAAGCATACATTAACGCGCTACATTCTTTGAAGACATAAATTTTTAATCTTACCGAAAGTGTGTTTATCCTCGAGAGCTTCTTTTGCTGTTAATTATCCCTTTAACGAGAACATTTTTTTTGCTTGGTATTTCGTTTCTAAAGATCGGAAGAGCTTTTTCGTTGGAAGGAGATTTTGATTACTGCACTCGTCGACTAATTTATGACAACTGAATGATTTTTTATCACGCAGCTCTCTTTGTCCTCTGACTATTAGTATCGTTGCCTAGCAACCGTAATTCAGCTCCCTGATTGGTTGCTATAATTCTCTTTTATGCCATCTAGATGACTGCTCCTGTTGACTGACTTGCTATAACTGATACAATTTTCAGCTATTCTTACAATTAAACAGTCTTTATTAATCTTAAAGGTGCTGTGTAAAAGAGTGGGCTAGCTTTGGGATATTATGTTTATAATTTTAGTAATAAGAGAGTTAGCGCGCGTATAGCCAATGTCTTACATCGTTCGATATGCGTACACATCCGCTAATATAAACCATACGCTAATATGCTATAATATGTAAGAAAGGAGATATAAGCATCATGTTACTCGTGCCGAGTATTGTATACAAAACGCGCTGATGCTTACCTCTGCTAACCATATCTCTCGCTCTAAATGAAAAACAAAATGCGTTCGAGTAAGCAGGCATAGAGGTACCCCGTCAAAGATGAGAGTAATACCTACGCTGATAAGAGAGCGAATCATATTTTGTCTCGAACAGGGAGTTGGAGTCAATCAGAGTTGTTTCCCCGCCACATACATCTCTTCGTAATATTCTCTGCCTCTTGCCTGCCTTGACAGCATCCTCCCCGTCTTGCTCTTTCTCTCGCTCTCTCTCTCCCCCTCTTGCAACATCCTCCACGCTCCAAACCTTTGCCATCGCCTCTCAGCACTTGAGTCAAAAAAGCGCGCATCATTCGATACTCTCGTATTGATAAGACAGACCAGGCATAGTGTTGCCAGCACGCGTATAGCCAGCATCACTCGATACGCGCGTACACATCCGCTAATATAAATCCTACGCCAGAATATTATAAATGCCTAAGAGAGGTATGAGCATCGTGTTTCTCGTGCTTTGGACACAACGGGCTTGTCTCTGCCAATCATATCTCTCGCTCCACATGATAACAAAATGCGTTCGAGTAAGCAGGCATAGAAGGACCGTTTCGAAGATGACAAAATACATAAGCTGCTAAGAGAGTGGGAGTCTTGAGCAGTACGGAGGATTGGAGTCGATAAGAGTTGTTCCCCCACCGTATACATCCCGTCCTAATATTCACTCTCTCCCTCTTGCCCGCTCCGACAACACGATAACTTGTCTAACCTTTGCAACCTGCTCTCATTCGCTCTCTTGCCCGCCTCGATAACATCCTCCGCGATGACGTAGAAACCATTGTCATTGCCTCTCAGCATTTGAGTCGAAAAAGCACGCATTATTCGATACCCTCGTATTGATAAGACGGACCAGGCATAGTATTACTCGCGCCAAGCGTTACACGACATGCTCACGCTTGCCTCAGATGAGTGTAAAAAGTAATACATTGGAGAGAGCAAGCCCATCATATTTCTGGGGAGTGCGTCTCGAGCGTTATTAATGATGATTATGCAGCTGTATTAACAAATGTTTGGATCTCGGACTTCACGCATGTGGGTAGGGCAGAGACCATGGGCCGATAATGTAGCTGAGCTACTTACCTTTAGTTCGCGTGATCGGGAACCCGGAGGAAGCCCTAGCTAATGCATGGGCTCAATCACACATGGGGATCCGGAGTAAGCAGGCGGAAGCGTCTACTCGTCTAATAGCACAAGGTTGACCACGGTCGATAATACTGCTTGTTGATAATAAGCCGGTACAGTAGGACTAATCTGGCACTACTAGGGGAAACCTGAGTAGCTCGTGCTATAGTACGGGGAAGCCCGGATGTCGGGTAGGGGTAATCCGGCACTAGTAGGGCTGCCGGAAAACTGTTCCGAAACCCGCATAGCTACACTACTAGTGTAATACACATAATTATATTGCTAATGATATTTTTTATTTCAAAGGTATGGTATACGATTAATAGATCTTAGCTTAACTGTACAGTGCATTTCGGGTGACTTTGGCCATCTTTGTCTATAAAAATAAGCATCGGGTAAACATTTCTAAGCTTAAGCGGACCGGCGGGTCGACAAATCCTGAAAATTTTCTAAGTTTCTGAGGGGGAGTTGACAAATCCTGAATATTTTCTAAGTCTTTAAGGGGGAATGGAGGAGGGGGGAGAGGGGGCGACGAAAAATTGATAAATGATTTTTACGGTAAATAACGGAGGAAACGATCGAATTTTTGAGGGCGGCCAGAGGTGGGTTGAGGGGGGGAGGCACAAACAAATGACGATCACTCAAAACGCGTAAAAATACGACGAATTCACCCGTGATTTAAGGGCCAGCTGACGAAGGGTGAGGGAGGTGGATGATTTTTAGTCCTTATCACTGCAAATATATATAGTGATGTATACATACATATATAGGTGTACTAATGCATAGACCTGATGGTCATACGTAATATGTTAAGAGACTCGGCGGTTATTTGACTACCGTAGTATCGCTAGCACTACCTTCATTAAATGCACGTATAAAACCAGCCTTACATGGTCTCCCACAAGGTTACCTTTACATACATACATTTAACCTGGAGTTACTTAGAACAAGGACTTCTTTGTTCGACTAATGCTTTTTGTACACAATTTTATTTATTCGTGTAGAAGAACATAACTACAGAACACTTCGGTGATTAGCACTTATTGCTTGATTCATCCTTCGGACAACTGAACTACGGAAAATAGTATATTTCGTACGAGTTCGGAAAGCCTTACATTTACGAACCGAGATGTTTACGGCACGAGCCGAAGGCGAGGGCTGTAACGAGGTTCATAAAGAAGCCTTTACGTACGAGTTTCGAATACTACTTTTCCGTCTGATAACCCAAAATCAAGCGATAAAAGTGCTATTTTGAGGTTGGAAGACGGAAAAATATAAGAATAGATTACACTTTGACTTTTTGTAGCACAGCACCTACACGTAGTTTACAAAACCATTGTGCAGTTGGAACATTAAATTATATAGAAAAACAGATTACACCCTTAACTTCTTGTAGCGCAGCACCTAGACATTGGCTACGGATCCGCTGTACAGCAGAACGATCAAATTAAATATAAAACTAAATTTTAACTTTAACTTCCTGTGACGCATCATCTAGACAACGTATACAAAGCCACTGTACAGCTAAGTCAATGAAAAAAAAAATAATAATTTGACCCTTAACTTCCTGTGGCGCAGCACCTCGACATCGGCTACGGGGCCCCTGTACTGCTTGACCATCATTTAAGGTACAAAAAGACATTTTACCCTTAACTTCCTGTGGCGCAACACCTAGACATCGGCTACGGGGCCGCTGTACAGCTGGACCCTTTTAACTTACTGTAATCAGTATACTGCGTGTATTGATTGAGTATATTTAATATACGTTTTATGCATTCTAGTGTCATGTACAGCATTCTAATATTTATTTATGACTAGGCTGCATGTATGCATGTGACCTTATGCTTTGTCAACGCATTACCATTGGAGAAAAACTTAATGCTCTATCTTTTGTTTTGTCGGCGAAAAAGGGGGCATGGCGAATTAATGTGTCGTCGAATTGATCCCGACTACTCTTAGTCAGTAGGTTCATTTTTTTAATGTATTATCAATAGTCTCTTACATTATCGAATGCATCAAGTATGTCATCGTATAATATTGGCTGGTTTTGTGACTGAGATCATGAATGATTTCGCGATTGAATAATAGGTCGTTATATTGGAGGCTATTTTCATTAATATTTATCTATTTATTTAAGAAGTATGTACGCTGGTTCATCGAATTGATACCTGTTTGTTATTGATTATTCATGTTTTGATTAATTAATGTGCTGAGTTACTTGGTCCCAGAGCGTTGTATTATAGATTCTATATTAATCAACCAGCGTCCTAGGTCATTAGGTTATAGATTATATATTTTTTAAGCAACATAAACGCTGGTTTGTTTGGTTATAGATAATTTATTCTAGATATCTTTCCCATTGATCAATCTATGAGTGTGATGTGTTATTAGGTTATGGATTATCTTTTGTAGATATTTTATTTACTTATTCATCAGTAATCATGCGGGGTTATTAGGTTACAGAATATATATTTATCAATTAAAAAGCGCGCGGGGTTATGAGTTTATAGATTATTTGTTATTAATTACTAAATTCAATAATTAACAAGCATGCCGTATCATTAGGCTACTGGTTGTTTGTAATAAAATATCGATGTGAATAGAATATTGGTACATAACAGCCCCAAGCCATACGAAGGCAGATTCTGATTGGTAGAATTTGTTAGAAATACTTGCTTCTGATTGGTGGTTTTGTCCTTTAGGAGAAATGTTCGTGAATTTAAGTATCTCATTGTCGACTGTCGGTGTTGGTTGCATTTGCAGGTAAGCTACACTATTGCTCCTTTTGTATAATATTTAAATATAGTAGAGGAAATAGATTCATCGAAGTAACCGCTAGGGTTGACTCCAACCGAACCTCAACCTATATAATTTATATGTTCATCTCTTTATAACTGTCTAGAGTGTTATGTTATAGGTCTACATTTCAGTTGGCTCAGGTTTGCTCGGAGTCAACCCGAGTGGATACTTGAATGAATCTATTGCGATCTGGAGTGTATTATAATAATAATATAAAATTAGAGAGTAACAATTCTGCTTTCACATGTTGAAAAAAGTACAAAGGAGCTCAACTTGTGTCCTGCGGATTCCAAAACGCTGCAGGGCCATCTAACACCAACGACCCTTTTGAGGCTGTGGCCGCCACTTCTTTAACCACCATCATTACAACAACAGCAACAACAGAAGCAGCAACAAAACTGCCAGACTGATCCACTAACAAATCAGCCAATGAACGTGCAATGCCAGCATGGTTTGTTGATGAACCCACTGGGGTACGAGCAGCAGCAGCAACAAAATTATTATTATTTTACTCAGAAATTTGAACACCCAGCAGTTGATTAGCAGCAAGAACAGGTCCAGCTGCAGGCCCAGTTTCAGCTCCTGCAGCAGCTCCAGCAGCTGCTACATCAGCAGCAACAACAAGAACAAGAGCAGCAAAAACAACAGCAGCAACACCAATAGCAGCAACACCAACAGTAACACCAACAGCACCAGCAGCAACACCAACAGCACCAGCAGCAACACCAAAGTTAAAATCAGCAGTGGCTGTGGTCGAAAGAACCCTGGTATGAGAGGTGAGATATAAATATCCATCGCAAATTTGTAAACAAAATGTCCTAATTTTTCTAAATAAAATAAGTGTAAATACCCTGGATAAGGTCGACACACGATAGTATAAAAAACATATATATATGGGACGTTCTTTGTCAAACAGACCAAAGATCTGCCCAAAATTCAATGAGTCGTAAAAAATGTTTTATCGGCACAAACTGTAGCTTACTTAGAAGGCTTTCTTTTTCCGTAGGGCTTTTTTTAAAAATTTAAAATGGTGGACCAATATGGCAGCTGCAATTAGTCAAAATCACTCTGAGGTACCTGTTTTACTTGATTTAAAGAAATTTTGGACTTTTAAAAATCCAAATGAGAGCTAAATTATATGTTTTTTTTATTGCTGATCACAAATCTATGCTTATTTTCGATTAAGCACATCACTAATCCTTCCTAACCTCAAAAAACTTCGAAAAAAAGTAGTTATGATTAGTTTTTTAACGTTTTGCACGTTAAAAAAATCTTAAAAAATAATTATTATGTGCACATTTTATATCAAATCATAAGTAGACACTTTTTTTTAGTCTAACTTATTGCTTAATCTTCCCAACCCCAAAAAACTTTGAAAAAAAGTAGTTTTGCGTAATTTTTCAACGTTTTGCACGTTAAAAAATTCTTTAAAAAAAAATTATTATGTGTATTTTATACTAAAACATAAATCTACACTGTTTTTTAGTTAAACATATCGCTTAATCTTCCTAACCTTAATAAACTTCGAAAAAAAGTAGTTTTGCGTGGTTTTTTAACGTTTTGCACGCTAAAAAAACATTAAACAATAATTATTAAGTGTATTTTTTATACAAAAACATAAATATACACTATATTTTAGTTTAACATTATCGCTTAATCTTCCTAAACTAAAAAATCTTTGAAACAAAGCAGTTTTGCGTAGATTTTGATCGTATATTGCGTCAAAAAATTCTGTAAAAAATCACCATCATGAATTTTTCAATGAATTATAAAAACATTTATTACTTTTCATTGCGCTGATCACTGATTTTTCATAACCTTAATAAACTTTACAATAAAGCAATTATGCTTTGTTTTTTATTGTTTTCAATGTGAAACAATTCAGCACAAATCGTAAAAATTATTGATCATGCGGTCTGCATTATACAATTGTCCTTTTTGTTCTCACGCAGCTGTACGAAAGTTTTCAACTCCGGTTCCACTATGTTTCTTTAAAACTTGATGTCTAATTTACTTTTAATATTAATTGCATCATAGTATTTTATTTTGGAGAAATTATTAGAAGCGTTTGAAAGTTATCAACGATTTTGTTTAAAATTTCACTTTGAGTCAGACGTTTTCATATCTCTTCTGTGTTGATAGTTCAACATCAAAACGTCAATACCTCCAAAACTGTACTGCTGGCCTGTTCAAATTATGGCTCATGATAATTAATATCAATCTGTAGCCGTACTAAGAAGTTAAAGAAAATTTTAAGAAAAGTCTGTCTACCTTGAAGCTACCTTAGGGACCATACCCAAATTATGTAAGGCTTTTTATGGGGGGAGGGGGTCTTTAATTTTCTTACGCATACCTTACATGAGGGAGAGAGGTTCTTTCAAATAATTACGTATGGTTATGGACTTTTATGATTAAAATATTCAAAAACCATTCGTTAGAGTATTTATTCTTTAAGAGTTTTATAGAGCAACACTGCGTCTTTGTGATAAAAGAGTTTATTATTACTAATAAATAATTTTTTGACGAAAAAGAAATTAATTTTATGTATATTTGAAGATTTAAATATTGATGTATTTATTATTGTTTTTTAAAAATTAAAAATTGAATTGCATGAATAAGATATTCGAACTTGAGTATTCAATGTGTCACGGTTAATTTTTTATCCTACGAAAGATTTACGGGGAGGGGGGAGGGGGATTCCAAAATCTTACAGATTCATACGTGACGGAGGGGAGGGGTCGAAATTTAAGGAAAAAAGCTTTACATAATTTGGGTATGACCCCTTAATAAGATTCTACTGGCGCGGTGGCAGTCTAGGCACATGTTTGTCGGTAAAAAAATTTGTTTTTTTTAATTTGTTTGATGTACATCAATCAAGTCGTATGAATTTTTTCTTTAATTATTTCTCAATGCACATAGATTAGAGCATACTAATATGCAAAACAAAATCTATAGAGAAAAAATTTTCTTTGCTAACAATTACCTTCCAAAACTTCCACCAGGCTAGTAGAATCTTATAAAATACCGAAGTCCAAAATCAGCATATGCTTGTAACGCAAGTGAGTGCTATTACGTGCTCCAAATCTATTACAGAACCTTATAGCTTATTTGTTAAATTAATGAGTACATGGTATCTGTTTCATAAGGTGAAAGGATATTAAACAAAAATAAGGTTTTTCATATTAAGCTTACATTTAATAATGTTTCTTTCAGATCAAATTTAGTAATATATTTAGTAATTTTTTGTTTTAAAACAAATATTGTGTTTTAAATATTACTGGGTCAGCCATATTACAGTCTTTTAAAGCAGTTTATCAAGACAGATGTTGTTATCCTTTTGGTAAGGAAGGGCATCAAGGAAAAGAGCTGAGCCAAGTTTCCAAATCATTGTTATCTGAGCATCCTAATATTTCTAAAAAATCTCTTATTTGTTTAAAATGTAGGAAGGAGAGTTATTTAAATACTGTCAATTTATCAAGTGATTCGATGGATGAAGGGATGTCTAGACTACCGGATAGTGAAGGAGTTCAGTCAGCTAAAAAAATCTGTTATCAAGAGAAGATAAATCGGAGCAATTAATGGATGGACTAAAAGAAAAAAAAAATATTCTGTCAGAGAACGATCCATAAAGAGTCTCCGTTCTGATAACTTTACCTGACTGTTGGACATTACGGGATATCATGGAGGAGTTTAATGTTTCCATGAGAATGGCTAAGAAGGCACGAGGTTTAAAACATAAAGATGGTATTTTAGCAACTCCTAGTCAAAAAAGGGTAAATCATTACCATACAAAACTGTTAATAAAGTTGTAGACTACTATGATAGTGATAATAACAGTCGCGTTATGCCAAATAAAAAGGATGTAGTGAAAATTAAAGGAGATGATACGATTAAATATATGCCAAAAAGATTGCTTTTATTAGATGTGAAGATTTTATATAAGAATTTTACCGATGAACATCCTCAATTTCCAATCAGTTTTAGTAAGTTTGCAGAGTTAAGGCCTCAATGGTGTGTTCTCGCTGGAGCAAGAGGTACACACAGTGTGTGCGTGTGTGTAATACACTAAAATTTGAAGGCTATGTTTGGTGCGTGCAATTTTATTGAACTAACAGAAGAATCACACTATCCACTGCAAAATTATGCTGATTGCATTAAGTTTTTCCTTTGCAGAAATCCCAAGCCGGATTGTTACTTAGGAATATGTCAAAAATGCCTAAGACTCTCAGAGTTCCAGGAGTTCGTAACATCTGTGCTGCTTAATAAAGATATACAGAATCTTATTTACAGCGTTTGGCAGTCAACTGATAAGTGCACATTAAAAAAAGAGTGCCTAAATATGCATGACTTTGTGCCGGAATGATCTCAGGGCCTCGAGAATTTGATACCTCACCATTTCTTTTCTAAGAATCAATCACAATTTATAAAAGACTTTAAAAAAAACTTAAAACCAAATGAGGGTCTCTCGAAGATAGATTATTCGGAAAATTACGCATACGTGGCTCAGAACGCTGCTCAACAATTTCACTACAACAATGACCAACGTAGTATACATGTTGCTGTCCTCTATTACACGGAAGCCCAAGAGTTGAAACACTACAGCTTTGTATTGCTTTCTGACTGCACAACTCATGATACAATAGCTATGTATTTATCGCAATCGTATTTGGTTCCAGCTATCCGAAGAAAATGCCCAAAAATATAAAAACTTTTTTATGTGTCAGATGGAGCAATGCAGCATGTTAAAAACCGGTACCAAATGGTTAACTTAGTACATTATCAGGAAGATTTTTTTTTTAAGTTGAAATGGCATTTTAATGCTACGTCACACGGCAAGGGAGCTTGTGACATAGTAGGGGCAACATTAAAGAGTCAAGCAACCCGTGCTAGCTTACAAGATAAAGGAAATAAAGCTAATCTAAATTCTAATCAACTTCTCAACTGGACAAGGAGCAAATTTCCCAACATCACATTCTTTCACTACACTAAACAAGACTACGATAGAACATCTAAAAAACTAACTAAAAGATTTTCTTCAGCACCTGCAGTAACTCAAATTTCTAAAGTTGATGCTTTCAAGGTCTCATCTAAGGATACCTTGACTGCATTTAGGTACTCGAGTGTAACTGAAGTACAATCAACAACCAATATTGCTAAGAAAAACAAAAACCGCTGCCAATTAATTGGCAAAAACCTTCCTGAAATTATATTTTTGTACTTTTATTTTTTTTTAAATCACAAACATTTGTTACATCATCATCATTTCTTCAACATTTGTGTTATGATTAAGGAGTAAAAACCAAAATTTTTGCGATTTGTGCTAAATTGTTTCACATTCAAAACAATCAAAAACAAAGCATAATTGCTTTATTTCAAAGTTTTTTGTGGTTAAAAAAAAAACAGTGATCAGCGCAATGAAAAGTAATGAAAGTTTTTGATCATTCTATGAAAAATTAATGATGGTAATTTTTTTAAAGAATTTATTGACGCATAATATGATTAAAAACTGCGCAAAACTGATTTATTTCGTAGATTTTTGACGTTAGGAAGATGCAGCGATATGTTATACTCTAATACAGTAAATATTCATGTTTTAGTATAAAAAACACATAATAATTATTTTTTAAGAATTTTTTAACGTGCATAATGTTGAAATATTACGCAAAACTACTTTCTTTTTTAAGTTTTTTGGGGTTAGGAAGATTTAGCAATAAGTTAGACTAGAAAATAGTTCTTATTCATGTTTTGGTATGAAATATACACATAATAATTATTTTTCAAGATTATTTTAACGTGCGATACGTTAAAAAACTAATTAAAACTACTTTTCTTCAAAGTTTCTTGAGGTTAGGAAGGATTCGTGATGTGCTCAATCAAAAATAAGCATAGATTTGTGATCAGCGATGAAAAATACATATAATTAAGCTTTAATTTGGATTTTTAAAAGTCCAAAATTATTTTAAATCAAGTAAAACAGCTACCTCAGAGTAATTTTGACTAATTACAGCTGCCATATTATTCCGCCATTTTAAATTTTTATAAAATGCCAGACGGCAAAAGGAAGCCTACTAAGTAAACTACAGTTTGCGCCTATAAAACATTTTTTACGACTTATAGAATTTCGGGCAGATCTTTGGTCCGTTTAACGAAGAAAGTCCTATATATATATATATATATATATATATATATATATATATATATATATACAAATATATATATACTGCCTATGAAATAAGCAATATACGATTTGTACATATATGGTCTAAGAGCCGACTAAAAAAATGGCAGAGTATACCCAACAACCTTAGAATTCAGATGTAAGATGAATAGGTAGATTTAATCACGTTTAATCTTTGCGGACATGGGTGCATTATCAAAGGTGATCAAATCTATCTCTATCTAAACTCTAAGGCTGTTGTGGTATACTCTGCTGGTTTTGCAGTCGCCTCTTAAACTAATATACCTTCCTATGCTTCCATGGAGGTCAGTACAAGAAATGTATATATCAGTGTACATGTATGTTTGTGTCTGCACAAATTGACTATCAAAAAAAATTTTTTTCAGGGAGTATTCAGAGGCGAAGTGGGCCGAGTTTCAAGCTCATTATCCATATCAAACCTTTTACAAGGAAATGATCACATGGAAACATGTAAATTTGTTTAATGAATTCGAATAAATGTATTGTACAATGAGTAAAATCTGATATTTAAATTGTAGAGATCCCAAGTCGAAAGGAAAAAAAACACCTCTCTTGAAGGACAATGGAATGGTCTGTAAAATCTGTTAATAAAAACAAATAAAACGTATTGTTGCAATTTAAATATCAATACGTTACATACTTTTTTCAGCTGCTGGACAAGCAGTGCAAAACATGTGCGACATGAAGGGTGTCGTCAACGGTATTAATATTAAAAGTTAAATGTAAACATGTATAGAAAGAAAATGAATAAATTGTATTGTGTAATAACTTATTGAACAGCATTTTTTACATTTAACACATCAAACCTACATTTAAAGGAAAAAATTCACAAATATAATAGCACATTTCAAATTTCCATCAAAGAAGGTGCTAGCTCAATCGTTGTCCAAACACAGTAAAAGTTGCAATCGTAGTAGCAGCAGTGTTATCAGTATTACTGTCTTAATGAATGAGAAAATTGTATAGAGTACCGAATTCGCGACACAGAACCTAAGAGTAAGATGGAGGTGCATAAAAGAGACTGTCTGTCACTCATGAGCATACGTGGTTCCATATTAAGGATAATGCACTCTATAGTAACGCAATCTAAGGTGTAAGTGGTTACAAAAAAAAAAAAAAGGAAAAAAATTTGTTGAGCTGACACATTCTTCAATGACAATTTCAACTGACTCTGGCTTTGGACAATAATTGTGTCGACACCTTCTTCGATACAAATTTAAAGGAACCGCTTCTTGGGCGAAAATTAGAATTGACACCTTCTTCAGACAAAATCTAAGCTGACTCTTATCCACTCAACTGTCCGTCCTCTCCACGGCCATGCAACTTCCACTGTTCGACCTTGCCCAGCATCAGCTACAGCAGCAGCTCGGCAACCACGACCAGGTAATGGTCTTTCAAGTTTTTTCATAAGGCTCTTGATATTCTACTTGCAGCTGCTATACTTTGTCACAGCCTTGGTGCCTTTGGAGACGAGTGCTTGGCAAGTTGACCAGAAAGTAAGAGCCTGACGGCTGACTGGATTTCCCGGGAGGTGATTGTAGACCTGAGGCTGTAGTGAGCTAGGCAAAAGACTTTACCGGCAATGCGATCAAAGATGTCGTCTTTGATAAAGCTTTTTATGATGCTCATCGCCTTGCTTCAGCACCTTGTACCTGTAGATTAAGTAACTCTCCCTTCTTTTCTTGTGTTTTCTTTCTTATCTCCCTTGGTGATGATTTTTACGGCCTTGCTTATTTTTACGGCTTTTAAAGTCTGCTGATGAAGGCGTCTGGTGATGATGAAAGTGAAGATTGCATGTACGGTTTCATTACATAATATGTACTGGATGAAATTACTTGTTTTTGAATTGAAAGTTGTAAATATGTACAGCTGTAAGTGATTAATTCATAAGTACATAAACACAGTGCACCTTAATATCCTCGTATTTTCTAGAAGTCACTGACATGATTCGAGAACTAATCCTACTCTCCTGATATCCGATGGAAAACTATCTTCCATCAACTTATCAGCTTAATCTAGCCATCGGACAGTCACAACACTATAGGTTCTTTACTGAAATTCTGGGACTGTACATGATTGACCTGACAAGTCCTAAGTTGGTCGAACTGCCTCGTGGCTTTATAGTTCATCGGCTAGTCCTTGCGGCACACGGCCTTGGTCATCTTGACGAGGTTATCTTCGATGACGTATTGCTGTTCCTGCAGTGCTACTCGAGCATTAGGAACTTATCGACGATGGTGTCTTTTGGAATATCTGAATTACCGTACAACCCAATTGACGATTTCTGCATCTACTCCTCGAGCTGTTACATCTGTGGTTGAAATGGTTCGACATCTTAAATTCTTGAATTTGTTCATGGCATATATTCTCTTATCTATATTTTAATTCCAAGCAGTAATAAAAGCTTCGTATCCTATTAAAATAATTTTCTTACAAACTGACTAAGCTCTGTGAAATAAAGCAAAATGATTGATGAATGAAAAAAGTCTTCTTGTGTGAACAAAACATATTAACCTAGTCTGACAAAAAGCACTGCTGAAATGGAACTATTGTGAAAATTTTTCGAAATAATTCACTTTTGTTTTTTATTTGTACCTGAAATAAAATTTTATGAAAAATAGAATTACGTGAATGGGTATTTTAATAGTTTGTGATGAATCATACTTGTTAAATAGCACTAAGATGATACGGAACAACATAAATAAATTATATTAATCCTATGTGAACAGGCCGTTCATCTGCTGATAATAAAATTGGAGATTGGATATACGGCTCCATAACACAATATGTACTGGATTAAATTACTTGTTTTTGAACTAAAAGTCGTAAAAATATACAGCTGTGAGTAATCAATTCATAAGTAAATAAACACGGTACACCGTAATATCCTTGTATTTTCTGAAGGTCACTGACATGATTCAAGATCTAATACAACTCACTTGATGTCGGGTGGAAAACTATCCTCCATCAATTTATCAGCTTAAGAGTTTATTAGAGTCAATTTAAGAGTTTTTATGTGCGTTTGTGTATGTTTACTGTGAAACAATTCATAAAGTTATATTCATGCATTATTCAACAACTATTGTTATTTTAAACATAAGACAATATAATATTTTATTCAAATTCATTAAAAACTTTACTCCAAATAATGTTGCTTATTTTATTAGAACTTTCTAATTCGTTTTGTATGCGAATATTATCAGGATTCTTACATCTAGATAATGCAATGTACAATTGACCGTGAGAAAATAAGGGCTTCTTCAAGAACAAACCTAATTTATCAAAACTTTGGCCTTGAGACTTATTTATAGTGATAGAAAAAGCTAACTCAACCGGAAACTGTTGACTGTGTAAAATAAAAGGTAATAAAGATGAATTTCCACTATTTAAAGTAATTATGGGAATAAATACTCTATTACTAACTTTTTTACCAAATATAATCTCAGCCTTAATATTATACTTGTATAATTTTGTTATATTTAATCTTGTTCTATCACATGAACCGTCTAAAATACATAGATTTCGAATTAACATTACAATGGAATTTATTTTTGAATTTAGCTGATGAGGTGAAAGACCCTCTTGAATAGAATTCAGATATTTCATTAAAAAATTAATGTATATATTATCATCAGATGAATCAATTCCCTTGTAAGTTGCACTATCTACTGTATAATAAGTTATGGACTTTCCTGCCATTGTGTTCGAAATTTTATTGTTTAAGTAATACGTGAACTCATTGTGTGACGTCAAAATTACATTATTTATTAAATAATCGTTAACATTATTAAAAATTTGAGAACAAACATCATTTGATCTCCATTACTTTTGCATTTTAAAAGAATTTAAGAATTTAATTTTCCTTGTCCTATTTTCAAAAGTAGAGATGAAAATTTCTTGTCGATCGAACACAAGTTTATTTTTAATTTAAAAATTTTCAAATGTGACCACAAATAAGAAAATTTTATAGTTTCTTCAACGATTGTCATTTTATTTGCATCTCTTACTATTGGAAAAGTTTGGCAAAAATCCGCACCAAGAATCATATATTTACCTTTGAATAGAATTTTTTTATTTGTTAAATCACGTAACGTACTATCAACAATTTATAATGCTTTCTTTGGAATCATTGATGCTCCGTCCCAAATAATAACGTCAGTTTCCCGTAATTTTCTTTTATCTGATTGTAGGTCTAATATAACAGATTCAATTAAACTCAAATCTAAAGGTGATCTAAAGGTCCTATGACTTATCATTCCTTTAGGGAATGAAATAGAGGCTATGCCTGTCCATGCCATAAAATGAATTTTTTACTATTTGATAAGAAATAATAAATCAAAGTTTCATACAAAAATCTTTTACCAGATCCTCCTGGACCATCAACGAAAAATATTTTTTTAATAAAACTAATAATTTCTTGAAAAATAGTTCTCTGATCCTCAGTTAACTGAGAAAAAAAAGTTGGAAAAAGTTTTTTAATAAAGCTTATTGTGTCTACTTCTTGTGAGATTTTGGTTATTAAAGTTATAGGTTATGGCAATCCGAAGTCTTTACATGATAAATTATCTGTCATAAAAATTTGGTTTAGATGTGATAGAGCCTTATCGCCACTTTTACAAGAAAAATTTTTAACAAAAAAATTTTTTAATTTGTTCGAAATCAAAGTTCCTTGAACGTTTTCTCACATAAGGAACCATGCAAAAAATTTTCTTGATTAAAAAGGTAACATTACTGAACAAGCTTCTTGAAAAAATTTCTCGATTTGAGAATCATGATCAATTAGCCCCCATCTGTATAGCAGTTTCTTTGAAACTATTGTACTTAACACCATTGAATATTTTTACATCATCAAAAGATATTTTGCCTCTAACTTTAGTTAAAATTAGTTTCAAATGAAACTTTTTTTGATATTTTGGCGATACAACATTTAATGTACCAATGGCAGACTTTTTTTTTTGTATTTACGTTTTATCCCATTTTTCGTCTGGTTATTAAATACAAAATACTCTGGAATAGTAATGAATTTTATATTTTTAGCGAAATCATCTTCTTCATTTAATTTAAACTAAGCTGTTAACGGTGTTTTCAAATTAATAGTAGCTTCCTCAATTCTTTCTTCTTCAAATATTTTTTTTTGTCTATTTTCCATATGTACAGGTAAATGAAAGAGTAAATAGCTTCTACCACAGAGAGGTAATTCTTGTACTTGCCTTGCTGCTTCCATTGGACTTAATTAACGTGCATCAATGTATTGTGAAATTCCATCATGTATTTTATCGTCATTATGTTCTTTTATAAGTTTACAAAATGCTCTATCACCACCTTGCGAATACAATCAAATATATACTTTATGCTTTGAATTGAAGAAAAGCATTCTACATTTATATGGCAGTTATATTTCATGACCACAAATCATTGTAAGCTACTACCATAGAGCTATCTACTGCAATTAGGACATTACTTTTTTTGATTGTAGAAAAATGATTTTTATTTATATTATTCAATCGTTTATATTGAGGATATCCATTTTTCATTATTTTTGTTTGCAACGTAAACATTTTCAGAAAATATTTTTCAGAAAGATTTTTATTAATAATAAAACAAGAAGGATTTTTCGAATGTGGTCCATGAAGCATATGTTTTATGACAAATTTTTGTAATATTTTATTTTTAAGAGGATGTTCAGCTGAATCGTATTTATCAATGTAATCTCATGATGAAAATTTATTGCTATGATTTAAGGTAATTAATAAATGTGCAAAAGGCAAACCTCTTTCTTACAATTCTATAGTGTAAACATGAGCTATAACTTTACAATAAATCTCTTTTTTTTGAATGTCATCCAAAATCAATTTAAATTTTGTATTAGGTAATCTAACGGTTATATTAGGAATGTCATTAGAAGTTGTTTTTTTTGGAATATCATTAAGAACATCTTTCAACTCTCTCCACTTAGGATTACAAGTCAAAGTTATAAATAAATCGGGCTTTCCAAATTTTCTCATTATTGCCATAGCATCCTGGTAATGATGTTGCATGAATCTGGGTCTACCAACGTATGTTAATAGTAAAATAAAGAAGCTACTAATTTTTTGCTGTTGTTCAGAATTATGAGAAATATTTGATGCACTGTTTGATACATGATCCAATAAGCCTTGATAACATTTAATACGTAGAGATTTCATATTATGTCTATAAAAATTCATTTGATCACTCTCAATCATTATATACGCGTGTGAAAAAAATTACTGCGTTAACCTACCATCATAGAGTAGAGGTCTAAAATTCATACAGTTTGGTCTATAAGATAGCCTATACAAATAATATTATAAAAGAGATAGTTTTTCCTATGTATTTTCAGGGTGTTTGTTGTAGTTTGTGCTCCATCCCAAATCTCCTGATGGAAATAGTATTGGATGTACCTTTGGATCCACGAAATGTGATAATTTATCAAGATAAGTATGAGAGAGTACCTTTTCAGGTGTATTTTTTGGATGAACACATAAATTATAATTTTCGACTATTCCAGAATTTAAAACAATAATAGCACTACATTCTGCTATTAAAGGCTTATCATAAATATGTATATTTTGATTTTTTTTATGTATAAAATACATTCTATAATTTAATAGATTATTTTTGTTTGCTATTTGGTGCAAAAATTTGTAGCTTTTTTCAAAATGATTCTCATTTAAAATTTTAGTTAGAAGTATAACATGATCCTTTACTTAGTCTTTATTTTTTCCAATCTTTTTAAAATTGCATCGAAATCGTCATATATATACAGTTGACTAGATGACAGTTCATTTTTATTCTTATCAATTAAATAGTTTGGTGTAATGTGACACACCTGACCTTGAATTTCCAAATTATATATACATATTTTTTTTTTCATGTAATACATTTGCATTGAACGTAGCAAAGCAAAATGAATTGTTGTAGTATCTTATGAAGTTTCTAAATATTTTATGATATAATAACAAATTTTAAAACGATCATTATATTTTTTAAGTCACATTGGAAATATTTTTCCATTTTGACCACAATTTTTTTTTTATTAGAGTTATTAAATAACACCATAAAATTTTTAGGATTTTAAAAAATGATTAGAACTATTAGTCAATACTGAGGAAAAATATATCTTCACTCAAAAAATAATAATTAAAACATTAAATAAGTTGTAAAAACAATTAATAATAATAGTCAAATAAAAAAAAAATTGAAAATTAAATAAAAATATATATGTATAAACTAAAAAAATAATTATTAAAAAATTAATAAAGTTCTAAGAAAAATTAATAATAATGATGAAATGGAAAAAAATTTAAAAATTATCAAAAAATATATATATACTACAAAGATTAAATAAATAAAGTCTTTTTATGGAATTAAGAACCTCTGCCTCAGCAGACGATGCAATCGGCTAATGGCTAAGAAACGGACCCCCCACCACCCTTTTTGGACGGAGAGTAGTGGGGGTCTACTTTTCCGCCACGGTGGAGGGCTTTTTGCCAACGCTGCGGGCCAACTCGCAGTCCTGTACTGACTAGGTACTAGCAATGGTTCTATTCAAGTAGGTGAAAAATTGCCAAAATAACCTACTTTTTTGATAGTCCCTAGCACGAGCCTGGGCAGTGACTACGGCTCATGCGCTTGATCATCAACTTCTAGGGATTATCCAAGAAAAAATTCATTTCGCTCACTTAAATAGACCTCGAGGGAGACTAAGCGGCTCTCTCTCCCCGTTCGGCCTCTGAGAATAACACCTCGTGTACGTCTGTTCTCTCGTATAATCACTTATAAAACGTTACGTCGTTTAACTCGCGGGTATTCATTTCCTTAGCACCCCTGAGCTCCGCATTTTTCTCATAACATCGGCACATAAGGAATTAAAAGTACGTTTGAGTTATTCTAATGTAAGATAATTACCATTTTATTTTACGCTTGCGAAAAATAAGAATTGTGTTTTAAAATTGCCAACTGATCGAAAGAAAATACTGAAGTAATGACTTTTTGAGGCACGAAGTCAATAGATTGAATTTACTTATCATTTTGAATCGTAGTTAAAGTAAAATTTACATATTCAAAAAGACTGTATTTTTTGAAATTTATTAGCCAAGTAAAAAATTTCTCTAATTGAAGGACAACTAATTTATTATATCTAATGAATAATATATTATATTAATGATGACCACTAAAAGTTATGAAGTTTACTGGCAGCTCTACGCTTATCTTTGTTGCATTTGTGCAAGTGGACACTTGTTTTTTAGTTTATATGCCAATCTTATTTTAAGGCTTGAAATGGATAAAAGTCGGGTCTGGAAAGTTTATGTTTTCGTTGCATACGAGCAGTACGCAATGAAAAATTGCCAGATTCACTTTATGTTTAGCCATTGTACAAATGAGAGACAGAGAAGTATCAGTTATTCCACAGAACTTTTAAAAGTGATATATATACATGTATGGGGCATTCCACGTGAACGGAGTCCAAAAAAAATTTTTTCTCTTCCAAACTTTGGGGATCAGTAGTACTCTGTAAGGAAACAATACTGTAATTTTTTCGGATTTTTTGACCAACATCTACGCTGTCAGTAACGGTCACAAATTTCGAACTTTTTCGTTGACCTCCAAATTTTGAATTTTAGGAGAATATTAGGTGGTTCAAAAAAAAATTAAAAAATACTTTTCCGTTAGAAATTTTCCCGTTGAACACGATAAAAATATTTTTAAAAACTTTTAGGCTAGGTTGATCCGGTTTTTTCGAATTTTGAAGTTAAAAATCGATTTTTTGAAAAGTATGACCCTTTTTTTTCAATTTTTTTTTTCCTTTCTTTAGCTTTATATGTATTCTCAAAAAAAAATTTTGTTCTGTGATGGAAGCTGCAGGGATATAGGCGCTAGAGGGTACTGAAGATAAAAAATCACTGTTTTTACGTCTTATCTTCTTCTGTAGCGTAAAAAAAGTGTAGATAGACCGTATATTGTATCATTTATAGTAGTTTGATACGTATCTTGCATGAAGTGAATGAAATCCAAAATGGCGAATTCAATATGGCGGACGTTATCTAAAAATTATTAATTTATTAAATTTTAAAAATACTTATTATTCTGCATAAAATTATAAGAAAAAAATGTATTCTGCGATTTTTCGATAAGAGTTGTCGTTTTTGAGAAAAAAAATCACGAATTTGTAAAAAAAATTAAATTTCCGTGAAATCGAAAAATTTTTATTATTTCATACATTTTTTCACAAAAACGACATTTTATCAAAAAATTTGCAAGGGACAACAAAAATTTAACCAATATAAAAGTTTTCAGTGCCATACAGTTGTTAGATTCGTTCATTTTGAATCTCATGTAAGATTCAAGAGATTAATAATGGCAGATCTAGTGTAGTTGCCAAAATATTGAAAATCTTAGGAATTTGTAAATTTTTCAATATTACATTGTAATTGTCAGTTGTTTTTTGTTATCTAATTATATGGTAGAAAAATTTTTTATTTGCACTATTTATATACATTTTTGTTACATTCTTGTTATTTAATCTATTAGGGATGTCAAGAAAAATAGCATATAAATTTATACAATTAGAGAGAATTCATAATATTTTAAAATCTTCATAAGTACTGGAAACAGAGTGAGTTTTGGTTCTAATTTAGCCATTGTTTAAACTAATTAAGTAATGTTTATTTTGACTATTCTGAATTCGAGAGCTTATATTAAATCTTTTCTTGAGTTTTTTTTTATTAATTTCAATAGATTTTTTGTCGCTGTATTCTATGTTAATATTCGGCAACCGCTCCGTAGAATTAAGCCATTCATAAAGTTGTGAGGCTGTTACAATTATTTCTCGAGACTGTAAACTTGCACGTACAGCACTTTTTTTGA